>JAGKTI010010658.1:11969-28030 GCA_018397915.1 Birgus latro
ACCAACACCATAATATGTAAAGCAGCCCCAAGCCATGAGTGAGGCTGGGTATTTAACAAACTTGGAAGTGTACTTAGGATCCAGGGGGTCACTGCCTGGTTTGCGGTACACTCGTGATGAAGGGGTACCAGTGACAGTAAATGTTGACTCATCACTCCAAAGCACAGTTTTCCATTGCTCCTCACTCCAGGCAAGATATTTCTTACAAAAATTTACTCTCTTTTTCTTCTGAAGTGCAGTTAGCAGTGGTTTTTTACGAGCACAAAAACTCCTGTAGCCCAGATCGTCATGCAACAGCTGCTGCACACTTCTGACAGACACATCTGCCAGCAACTGTGGGTTCTTTTCTTTTAAATCCCGTGCTGTTAGCCTTGGATCCTTGCTAACTTGCCTTGAGATCAGCTGACGGGTCCTGAAGGTTGTCTTACGAGGTCTCCCAGGCTTGGGAAGTGGAGTGGGAGGAATGGCCTCCCCACTGTCCTTGAACCGCTTCACCAGTCTCTGCACTGTCCTCAGTCTAACACCATCTGATTTGCAATAAATGGGAGTTTGTGGCCAGCTTTGTATAAAGTAATCACTTCCACACGTTTGTCCTTGCTTGTGGTTACTTTAGGCATGATGAGAATGTGGTAGGTAACCAAATAACTGTGTTATTTGAGTCAAAACATGCCCTCGTGGTGCATCACACACAGAGACAATCCTCCTCCTGTGGCTGCCCAAACATTACTGAGCCTGCTCCTGTGGTGCCAAACCTATCAAGCAGGGTTGCCAGCTCCCGTTGAAAAAGCGTCAGCTCATTTCTCATCACAGGGGAGGGTAGTATTGATCCTACTTCACTTAACGCGAAAAAGAATGACGTCGGCAAAAAAATGTCAATACTTTCCGCGCCTACTGTATATATATATACAGTACATACAAATCCTGAAGTTCAAAATATCTCACCTGAATGGAATAACAGTGCATGGAGATGGCAGAAAAAAAAAATGTATCATTTCACTGAAGGGTTTAAGATGAAAATAATGCTGAAGGTGTCATCATGAGATGAAAAGTTGATATGATGACTTGACATGAAAGGCTGACATGACGAGTTGACATGAAGAGTTGACATGAGAAGAACAAAATGAAGAGTTGACATACAGTTAGCACAAAGTTAGCATAAAGATTTAGCTGACATAACAAGACCTGTAACAATAACAATACTGCTAAATAATATAAACAAACAGAGGAGGAAGATCTAGGTCTACGGGAAAAATATATATAACAAAGAGTAATAGCCAGAGGAGCCAACATGGACAATAGCATATGCATAACTCAGGCCAGGCTACCATGTCACCTACGTGGGTATTCTTGAGGTATAGAACGCTCCCTGGCACTTCTTTGTGACTAGTTTTTAATAGTTTAGTATTTTCTTTTATGCAATTCCTATATTTTTAATACCAAAATAGACTGAATAAATGACATACAAGATAATATCTAATGTCATGTGAAAAAATAAAGAGTAATTTATTTTGACTCACCTGTATGTTAACTAATTTATCAACACTGGCATAAATTATATCTACCTATCCATCCATCTGTCTATCTGTCTAAGTATCTATCAATTCATCCATCTATCTATTTATTCTGCATAACACACCTTGATATTCTTATGTATGTTGACTGTAACTTGGTAATAATGACATAAATTCTGTCCATCTATCTATTGCCACACAACTTAATCCAGGAAGGGGTGGCCATGAACAAATCACCTCCATGTTACCCTGTTCTCCACTGTTGGGTTGCCCTCACTCCAATTCACACCACCTGAATTCATATACTGTACCTCTCCATCCAATTCCTCTATCTCATCCTTGGTCTCCCTCTCCTCCTCTCTCACTCACACTCTCCTAGTCAATCTCTCAGTCAGTATAAACTGCATACATAACATACAGGAGAGTACTGTGATCCCAAGAATAAAGTATGGAAGTGAAGCTAAGACTCTGCTGGAGGGACACAATCAAGAGTGAGAGGCGTGGAAATGAGTTATCTGAGAGGAGCATGTGGAGTTATGCGGAGAGACAGACAGACAGACAAACAAGGATGTAAAGGAGTGTTGTCGTATTGATGTGGATGTGTTGGAAAGTGTTATAAGTACCCTGGGATGGATTGGCCAGGTGAAGAGAATGAGATGTCAGAGACTGACTAGGAGTGTATGTAGATATGGGAGAAGAGAGGTAGACGAGATGAAGTGGGGAAATGGGTGTAGAGGTGTACAAGTGAAAGTGGTACAAGATGAAGGGAGGGGAAGAAGGAGATTGAGGATTTTGTGGAGGGATGTGGTGAAGAAGTATACATATGAGTGGTGTGAGATGGAGGAAGCGCTGCCTGATGACAGAGCACTGAACGGGGCAACATACGGGCAATTAGTTCATGGCCACCCCCTCTGGGATTGAAGCATCTGGCTTTAGGTAGACAACAGACAGACAGCAGAGAGATAAACAAAAATAGACTGATACATAAACAGATGAATAAACAGATAAGCAGACAGACCACTGGATAAACAGATACAGAAGGCTGGACTACAAACATGCCATACACAGCGGTGTACTAGCCAGGTAGAAGTGCAAAGGAATGAGCCAATCCCAGGAGAATTCCCCCATTTGCCTTATGATACAGAGTAGACACATCCACCAAACCAAAACAACACAGATCCTATCGTGTACGAGGCCATACTCACTTGCACATAGGAAAGCTGTTCCTCTCATCATATGCATCATACAAGTATTGGCTGTCAAGTAAATATCTGGATGTTAATTTGCTAGAATACATACAGTACTAGGAAAACTACATGGCAAAATTATGTAGAAAAAAAAAAAACTAAAATGACATGGCTAGCTGACATTTTGACTATGGGATTTTGTAGTCATCATTTTGCTCAAACATAGGGATCACCCAGGTGCCTTTCACTACAATAATTGTTTTATTTCATTTTTGCTACATCTGCTGAGTTTTATTCAGCTCTCAATAACCTCTATGCAATTATGAGACTTTTCTTGAGCTGAATAAAATCATGTGACAGTAACATGAATGAAATAAAGGCATCTATATACTGAAGGGCATGACACATTCACAATTCAGTCTGGTTCAACATCATTATCATTCAAATATTGCTCAGTGGTAGTATTCCACTTTGGACACAGGAAAATGATGGCACAGTAGAAACGGCAAACAGCAACAGCCAATTATTTATCACCTCTCTAAAGGCCCAACAGAACCTACCGCACAGGACAATCTGAAGGCAGGCTACCACAGTCCTAAACAAAATGACTTAAGATGTAAGAGACCATCCAACATCCTTGGCAACATGTAACAGACAGAAAAAGCCTTTGATCACATCCTAGATTCCAACTGCAGCAAGTCGGCACAGCAACCCTCCTCCTCCCAGAGTGTTACAGAAAAACCTTCAGCAGCATCTGGCATCTGAACCTCTATGTGTGAGGGACAACTGTCTCTTTGACTCAAATACTCTACCACAAGGTGACAAAGTAATTATTACGATGAATTTTCCAATAGTGACAGCCACATATTACCCTCTCTGAGGCATACATATCTGAGGCTGGACAACTGTAGAGCAGAACATTTACGAGTAGGACACTGACCTATGCACCCTGTATTATAACATTATCAGAACACCAGTCTTTTGTAAGCAGTTTACAAACACAGAGAAAACAAACTGATAAAGAATAAATTACTTAATGTTTCATCCCATCAAAAATTAAGGAAAGCTAATGCTACTGGGTTTATAGACTGCATAGTACACAACACACAGCCAACTCTCAGAGCAATGTTTGAACTATAACAAACCAATGACCTTTTATTTGTGAATTTCATTTGTGACATCCTAGGGTTATACAGTATTTTCATCACAATATAAGGCACCTTAGTCCTTCCTCCTTACCAATATATTTCTGTCTATGGAGCACTGAAATCCCCCTATTATTAATGCAACCTATGTCAATATACAAAATGAAAGAGTAAATAACATCAAAGGGAATATTTTGGCATAACATCCAAAATAAATCACCAAAAGAAGAGATGCTTCAGTTACTTCTTTCTCAGTTAATTTTGCATAATTCACATTCATATTCTCTTAGATGTTATTAATTTACATCTTTCAAATACTGATATAGGTTCCATACAAAGCATGTAAGAGAGTAATACCATGCTACATAAAGAAATACATAAAGAAGAAGTATTATAATGCTTAGTAAAGTGATAAGAATACAATCCAATATGTCTGATAAAAATGAATCTTCCCAAGACTACCACTGTACACAAGCCACTACCAACACAGGGTGAGGCGGAAGCTTGAGGGAGGTGGGGTGGGGGAGAAGGGAGGCAAAGGAATGCTTGACCTCTTCACTACGAGTACTAGAGAAGGAAAGGGATGCCTTCAAGTGGTGACACAGATATGACTATGAAGCTCCACTACCTAGTTATACAAATATCTCTTAGTTCCCTCCTTATCCCCCAAAATGAAGATTGTGAACGGCAGTCCATCGGATTCACATTCAGAAGAGCCTGGGGTTGGAACTACTATTGGTGCTACTGTAATTCTGTGATTTTATGAAAAGTATCCCCTCAGCTGTATACATAAATTCATCTCTCCTTTGCTGAATAAAGTAATTCTGACAGCAGTCATAAAAAGAAAAAAAAAAGAAAAAAGCTGAACAGAGGAAAAACAATGAACTTTCGTACTGCCAAAAATGAAATAAACTTTCCTTGTACTGAAAGGGTTAATCAACGTCTGGTTTGGGCTTGCACTAATCTCATGTCAGCATTCGAGACTGAAGGGGGTGAGGGAGGGGAGGGCAGGAGGGATGGAGGAATGGGGGAGGAGGTAAGCTACAGGGGATGAGATATACCAGGGTTGGAGCACTACACTAATGCTAATAAAAATGTTTCTGCTGATCAAAGCTATTTTGGCATTTATCAAAATTTCAGAGTTAATTTTTTTTTTCTAACTCCAGTCTATCAAGTTTATAGTCTATAAATATCTTCTCCAGTCCATATCAAAACTAAACTGAATGAAAAACTGTAAAAGCATTTTCTGATATTACTAATTGCACTGTGAAAAATTTAGTGTATACTTTACATGAATAATTTTTTACTTCACTCTATAAAAATGAGTGTTCCTTTAATTACACCTAACTACAGTTCTATAACAAGTGCTTCTTTCACAAACAGTTTACTTCTGTGCATGTTCAATATTACACCAAAATTATGGTACCTTCCAAAACTGAAAACAGCTTCAAACATTCATTTCGACATTTTACCAAAATACTGCATCAAGTGATCATTCAAATAAGCATTTTTTTCCGGGCTCAAAATTACATTCAATATATGAACCATACCTTTAGCATACAATAAAATTCTTTAAGGCATAACTACACTACAGTATATGAAAATAAAGATAACAGGGCCACTTTTCAATGCATCAGGTTCTTTGCATTCAAAATTACATCAAAACAAAATAAGACCTGTATCTTTCAAAGCAAACCGTAGATATTCAAAACTACACTGCTTTCGAATGACAGTGTACAGTCTTTCAAACACAATCAATCACCTCGAAATCCACTGACACAAATAAACACACACACTACACAAACAATATATCTCCTTGACTCCAAATTTACTGTCACATTCAGTTAACTGATCTTGCAACCTCACCACACAGACCAAAATTTGAGCCTATTTCAACTCTGAACTTCTATATTTTCTCTCTACAACTATCCTTGTCACATCCTATTTGACGACTTGCAAGTTCTGGGCTACAAGGGAATTCAAAATATCAACACTGATAATTTTGATAGTATTAGCATAAATCATGTTCTCAATAGATAAATACCTTGTGAAAATAGCTTTGAAATAATATCATGTACCTGCTGAGCAATGCTATGCTTCAAGTTAGCCATTAATAGGGAAAAATAAAATATAAAAGACAATCCATCCTATCACAGTGATCAAGACACTGCTTATTATTTTCCTTATTTATGGCTCAATTGAAGTATAACCCTGTCAAGCAAGTTTTTGTTAATATGTCAAAGATATTTTCACCCAATATGTATTTATTCAAAATGTCATTTATGCCAGTACAGTTCTACAAAAATTTTCATGGCCCATACTTTGAACTCCCATGCAGCCTAAACCTTAAAAGTGGTTAATTGTTAGCCCTTTCAATTTGGTGATTATTTTTCTTTCCTTATTCTTGCTGTTTTCAGGCAAATTTATTCAGCTTTTAGACAACTTTCGAGTGATGTGCTAAATTATGATTACTGTATATCTAACTTTTCTCTCAAAAAGTCTTTCAAAAACTGAATAATGTCATTGCAGAGATAGCAAGAACAAAATTAAAAATACATCATCAAATCTGGAAAGGTAAAAAAGAAGAAAAAAAGTTCTATATGCATAAATCAGCTGAACCATAGTCCATGTAGTTATTCTGGGGCTTGGGATAAATCATACGAGCAACAACACTGCACAAATCACTACAATAATAATACTAACGGACACTCTAAGCATACACGTCTAAAAGACCTATATAAGGCAAATAAAGCTGATAAAACCATGGCATATTTACACCAGAGAAACTGACGTCAAAAGCCCTACAGTTTAAAGCATAAAGAAAATTCTAAGTATACATTTTTAAAATACCTGTATAAAGATTAAGCAAATGAAACTCTGGAACCTATTACACAGATATTTATATAAGAAAACTTGATGAATATAGCCCTTCATGGCATAATAAATAATCTAAACACGCATATAAGAAAGATCTGTATAAAATTAAGGAAAAAAACAAAAGCTTGTAAATCTGTGAGGCAAAAAGGATAAATAAAATGTGCATACCTAAAAGAAGTATTTACATCACAAAACTTGAAGCCTAAGAAAAAAAAAAGTACACCTATAACTTACATTTTTACACCAGAAAACTCGATGAATATACAAAGTCCATAAAACCATAACAAAAAACCCAATCAGCTCGCACCATAACTCCGAACCTGACCAGAATCATTCTGTGGTGGCTCTAATACAAATAATAATAAGAGATGTCACTGCTCTGAAGCCATTTGATGACATTGGATGCAAGCACCTCGAGTACTGCATGTAAACATCGTAACCTCTCAGGATAGAATTACACTTCAGAAGCATCACCAGAAGAGCTTTTCAACAATTAAACAGCAATAGTCAATCTCGTGTAATCTCCAACAAGGAGTACGGGCTCAAGGCAAGGCTACCACTGTCCAGTATTTATATTTATATTATTTTTATGAAATGATGAAGGAACAAAAGGCTAAAGCCTGCAAGACTGTTCACTCCAAAGGAAAAAAAAAAAAGTGACAGCCAAGATCAATTCACATTCAGATGACTGGAAACATTGTTTAAATAACTGGAAGTCACAGATGGATGAAAATAAAGAGAAAGGAAGACAGTTCCAGAGTTGATCTATTGCAGATGACCAATTAAACTGGTTAATTATACTTAGGTTGCCAAATCATGCCTTGGTTAAATCCAGGTTTGGTTTTGTTCAATTATGTTAAGTGCATTTCAGCCCAACAACTTCCTATCAGTGACAAGAAAAAATACTGACAAGTTAAAAGAAAAATATGAAACAATAAATTATACAGGAATCACTTGTATAAATAAAAAATATTGTTAATCAATCTGAAACTTAACCACTTCTCAAGCATATTTTTTATTCTGGCTAACACAGAAAATCTGACTCAACTGAAGGTATATGAAATTAGTTGAAAAGCTGCTTCTGGTGGCAGTCCTCAACTAAAACGTTTCCCCGAGTTGGAATCCAAGTCTTCACGCGCCATATATAAACAAAACACCTCCCAGCCTTGTGAGTACTTGTGTCTACAGTGCCGTCACAACATCAAAGTGGCAACACAACTCTACTGTGACTCCCACCGAGAAGCTTCTACTACCGAGTGTTGCTTTAAGGTGCAATGGGGTTATAGTTCATTCATTTTAACTTGGCTCAGATTTTCATCCTTTTGCAGTTTACTGTACAACACTCAGTGGCAGAAAAAGACAATACTGTACAGTACTAAGACTCAGCATCCTGTCCATATAACTTCTTCATGATTAGCCTCATATTCTAACATTAATCTAGTTACACCTCAGCATTCATGATGGGGAAAAGGCAATTGTAGGCCAAGTTAAAGTGAATAGTGAATTATTAAGTGACGTACTGTAACTACATACACAGTGACACTTATGAAAATGAGTTAGGAAGTGCTACCAGTTGCTAAGTGTCAAGTTTCTATTAAGTTTCAGTCATGTTTCCTTCCACCATTGTAATTAAGTCTGGATGTGTGTTAGAAAGTGCTAAAAGTCGTTAAAACGTCATGTTTTTATTATGCTTCAGTTGTTTTTCATATTACCAATATAATTAGGTGGAAAATAGGTCATGAATAAGCTTGCCACCACATCTCAAAGTTTCTATTATGTTTCAATCACGTTTCAATCATATACGATTTTACCATTGTAATTAAGCTTAAAATAGTTCATGAATAAGTTTGCCACCATATCAGTCAAGAACTGGTACTACTGATTATGCTTATAGTTATATGTAAGTTTATAATTGCATTTTTCACTCTGTAATAATTAAAAGCTGTATCAGTTACTACTTTTTCTGAATAATAATAAAAAATGGTTGAAAAAAAAATAAATATCTGTAAACGTGTAAAAAAAAAAAACACACTGGATACCTATGCATAAAACAAGAAATTTACACATATAGAGAATAAAAACTGCAGAAACAAGGCACATTTAGAAAGCCTGAACATTTTTAAAACCATAATTAAATACCTTCTTGAACCTTACCAACACAGAAGATCGCAATGTCTTCAGTTTGCGTCCATCCCACTGATATATCTTGCTGATATATCTTGCTCGTTCTACCCATGTAGCTCATTTGTTAGTTCGTATTATTTGGTTGATTAGAAGTTAGTGGACTTGGCATACTCTTTTCACCTTAATTTGGCCCAGATTTTTGTTATTTTGCAGATTTTTTTTCACATGGGTCGACAGCAGAATGAGGCAGCACTATGATTCCACATTCTTTCCATAATACTTCTTCATGACTAGCATCCAAGATCGGGAGATGGCAATTTTAGGCCAAGATAAAGTTAAAAGAGTAATCAATATATCAGGGAAGAAAATTAGCCAATACTCTAAGAAGCATGGAAAATATAAGTCTATGCCTCACTGTTAATATCTCCACAGAAAAAAAAAAAAACACTATGCACTAAAAACTGAAAAGGAGAGAATGGCAGGTTAATATGACAGCCAAATCAATCAGCAGCACACAGCATACACAGTAAATAATGAAAAACCACCAGAGGAGTAACAGTCCAACAGCACAGTCACTATAGCACTACGATCTTTTTAATTAGTCCAAAATTTACCGCATAAAAAAAGACAGGTAACAATCAGGTAACAATACAAAATAAATGTAACAATCAATTCCTTTGGACAACATACAGGGCTTAGGTTATGTAAAGATCCAAGATGATATTGCATTCCAGATCAGTTAAGATGTATGAGATCATCCTGTGTCCTTAGTACAGTTTTACAAATGGAAAAATCTCCAACTATGTCGTTTTATCTGAAATGATGTGAGTTACTGCACAGCTTCTTTCAACCACAGCTGTACTACTATTTTACTGAAGCCCTTTACTGAAGAATAAAGATACTTGTATATAAAACAGGGCTTGATAATTGTGGCACATAGAAATCAGCTGTAAACCCTAATTCCCTTTAAAAGTTTTGCTGTTCAGTACCTAAACAAGAATCAGTTTTAAAGCCAAGTGAGCTCTGTGCTAAAAGACTGTTTACTGAATACTTAGGATATCCAGGTGGCCACAATGTCAAACTTTAAGAGCACACACACACAAAAATGACGGCACACTTACGATTCGTTGAGTGGGCCAGGGTAAGGCTCGGTTTTGCGGTACAGCGAGGCAAGGTGCACCGCCAGGACCAATGCAGGAAGGAAGAAGAAGAAGATCCAACCCACACTGGCCCAAAACCCATTCTGTTGAGGTGACAAAAACATCAGACAAAACTGCACAAGAATATTGTTACCTAGATTATTCTTAATTATCCATCCATCATCCAAAACCATGTCACCCCACAAGGAATGCAGGAGCCCAGGGCCTGGCAAATTGGTCCTGACATTTAAGATGACAGTGACCAGCCTCACTCATCCCTAAGTGGCATAACATGAACAATAAACCCCAACCACCCATAAGATATAAACCTACATAGGCTCAATCCGACTGGAGCGCCTTAATTACTCACTAAACCATTAGGCGCCATAATCTGGTTACATGGTTACCACCCAGTGTAGTAAATGGTTTCCTGGTGTACAGGAAACCATTTGGCTTGTCACTCAGTGTAGAGTCACCCATAGGCAGAAGGAAGAGGAAAGAATGAAGGAAACAGAGATGGAAGAGGGAGTGTCAAGTCACCCATAGGCAGAAGAAAGAGGAAAGAATGAAGGAAAGAGACGGAAGAGGGAGTGTAAAGTCACCCATAGGCAGAGGGAAGGGGATGAAGGAAAGGAGGACAGAAGAGGAAGAAAGGATGAAAGAGAGGAAAGGGCAGACACCCAAAGCAGCACTACATTGAGTGAGTGGATGGTGAGTGCCTATTCTTATTCTTATTCTTAATGTTCTTATTATTATTTTTATTATTATGCACTATACAGTACAGTAGACACACAATCATACTTTTCAGTGTCTCTCTCCTTCTCCTTCTCCCTTTTTCCCTTCTTCCTGCTCTTTTCTTCCCTCCAATACTAGTATGTGGATATATAATATCTATAGAGAAAGCCAGTATAGTAGCATTATAATACTAGACACAGAACCACACCACACCATCAAACTCTCTCCTCTCTCTCTCTCCCTCCCTCCCCATCTCCCTTTTCCTCTTCCTTTCCCTCTCCCTTTCCTCCTCCCTCTCCCTCTCCCTCTTCCTCTCTCTCTCTCCCTATTCTTTCCCTTCAAATACTCACAAATGGGTACATAATATCCTTGCAGAAAGCAGATGTGGTGGCATTATATATAGTAGACACAGGACCACACCTCCCAATGTCGCTCTCCACGGCGACTTCAACATACCACACAAACTCATCAACATTGGCCAAGAAGTCCTCAGAGAATCGTGCCACAAGCTGGGGGAGACAGGCAGTCAGTGAGTTCAGAGACTGAGGGGTGTGTTCGATGTGGCTTTGGAAATTTCTTAACACCTTCCTAAGTGATTTATCGTGTCATCAAAAACACACTGGTCCACGGCCAGGCTACTCAGCCCACACATTTACAGTGAGAGTGAACAGTCACTCACCTGAGTGGCATTAGATGAGCATTAAACCCCAACCATCCCTCAGATATACATCCTCGTAGGCCACACCTGCTCAGTGCACTTGACCACTAGACCATAAGGCATCCATTTCTCCACTGCATGTTAGAACCTAACATAGTAAATGGAGTCCTGGGTTTTAGGAAACCCTTTTATATTTCATGAAATATGACAAGATGCAACTAAGCAGGTTACATTACAAGAGGAATGATTTATTTATTTTCTTGTTCTTTAATATATCTAAATCTGGACACAGACTTGAAAGTGTGTTCCTGCAGGCCAGCAATCTTCCTACATACAACAGATGACAGCACACACCTTCTCTGATTACCATTTGGACATTAATACTGAGCCACTCAATCTGAATTAAAGTTACCACAAAGACACACAGTAAACACACTCTGGCTCCTACCTCAGTCACCTCCCTTGAGCCATTTATACGCAGGTAATTCTGTGCAAACTCTGCCTGAGCAATGAGATCTCCGATGGCTTCACGCAAACTGGTTTTGTTGAACTTGAGGTGCTCGTTTAGTCGTGCCGTTGTCTCTTTTAGGGTTCTTGTCAACGACCCAATTGACGTCACCCATCGTTGCAGACCCTGGTGGCAACAATGTGAAAACTGGTTATATACAATAGTTTATTCACCTTTACTTGGCACAGAGTTTCTTCATTTTTGCAGCTTATTTCATGAAGTTCAATGGCAGAAAAAGACATTGCTACAGTCCTACATCCTTTCCATGGCTCTTCTTCATGATAAGTATTATACTTTACTGTTAACCTACTGCTACAACTTGGCATTCAAGATGGAGAAAGGGCAAATTAGGTGCAGTGAGAGTAAAAAGAGATTGTCATCATCATCATCATCATCATCATCATCATCATCATCATCATCATCATCCCAACCTTCATTTCCCACCTAAGGATGGGGTTAGGTAGGGTTCATGAGAACATGAGAACAAATCTTGATAGCATGAGAAATCAGAATGTGTTGACATGTACTGTAATAAATAAATAAATAAAAATACTCACCTCCAGATAGAGTGCATCATTCTTGAGCTGTACGGACACCTGAGTCTGCTCGTTGGGGACGCGATCGGCTGTCTGGTTCAACAATGCCGCTAGTTCCATTAGGTCAATTGTTAGCACCTTCTTCTCAAGCTGTGGGGAGGGCAGGTGGGGTTTGAGCATTATTGTTGTTTGTATTATTATTACTGTTATTATTATCATCATCATCATCATCATCATCATCATCATCATCACCATCATCATCATCATCACCATCATCATAATCTATATCATTACAATCACAACAGTCAATGATCACTGCAATCAACCATCCTTACTCTTATAATCATTGAAATCATCAAAAATGAAAAATTACAACAAAATTAATTCATTAATGTAAAATTTCACCCAACTCACAATGTCTGCATAATAGTCCCATGTATCCTTATCGGCCACAGATGAGTTGGCCAGTTCCCACAGTTGTTCCTTGGCCACCGGGGAAAGAATCTCAACATCGGTGTCAACGCGTATCTCATGCATCAGCTGTTCAATCTGTGAGGCAGTGAAATAGTGATAAAAGAGAGGAGCTGGCTGCTACACTACTGTATATGAAACTGTGCTATATCATTATCCAATTCTTTTTTGTTCTATCAGAATCACAGAAGCCCATGGCTAGGCTGCTCAATCCAGATACTGAAGGCATGGGTGACCAGCCTCATTTGCCCCAAGTGACACTGTGTGGGCATAAAACCCCAACCATTCCAAGGATATGAACCCTTTCAGGCCCCACACAGGTGGAGCACCTCAACCCACTAGACCACCAGGTGTTATCTGTGCTATAAAGGAATTGGAAAACCACAGCAAATGCCTAAATGCTTCTGGGAACTCAGTAAAACCCATTTATTTTTTCCCCTATACCTCTACCACAAAGTAACCTACACAGCTCGCCAACATAATGAAGTTATAAAAACCTGCAGTGCATATACACACATCATACATGTTCACACACACACACACACACACATTATGCTAAACTGGAGTGACATCACACTTGGCTTGTGCTGAGCATGATGTATCATATGTATCATTTATAAAGGCTCCAACATGATTACCCGTGTCAGCCTTGGTCACCTAATGGTGGCTCTCCACACTGCTCAATCTCTGGTAGCCTCCCTATTAAGTCTCTTATCCCTCGGGCAACATTCTATGACCTCATTCCAGGTCTTTTTTTGGGTCTGCCTCTTGCAACTCTACCCTCAACATTCACACCTCTCACCCTCTGCAGGAATAAAAGGCAAAATTTTTGTACTTACTATCATCAGCATTTTCAAAAAGATAAAAAGTATGGGAAGTACTGTTAGGAATAAATGTCACTCATCATCCATGTTCAAATGTTTATGTAGCCAACAAATTTTTTTTATAGACATCAAGGGTAAGTGAAAACTTCCATTATATCTGTCCTTAAGCCTTGGAAGTGTTCAGTTTATTGGATATTTACCATCACCCACTTTTTTAAGAAGGTAAAAATAAGGGAACAACATTATAAATGTTTTTCACAACATTATTAATATTTTTCACTCATCATCCACATTCCAATGTTTACATAGCCACAGGATTAATATCTGCTAAGATCATAAGTCTTTTAAGTCTTCAGTTTACTTCCAATTGTCATTATTAATATTTGTTTACTTCATTTAAAGACGTACTGGCAGGGTACTTAAAGCCTTCTTCCCATTGATGACTTCTGTATTTCATTCCAGCTGTTATCAGGCAATTTTATTCAGCTTAGGAGGGCACATAACTGGTGATGATGGAGAAAACGGCCACATTCACATCTTCAAGTGGTGGAGAGGGATGCCTTCATGTGGTGGCACTAGTATAACTGGGTGGCTTGTGGCTGGTTATATAAACATCCCTTAACTATTTCCCTATCACCCCAAAGGAGGGTGGTGGACTGAGGGAGAAAGGCAACTTAACCCCTAAAGCTCCATCACCATTCTGGGACGTGTGTCATGGGGATGTCGGTCTCCGTTCCAGAATGTTTAGACACTCTAATGTACTCAGCCACTGCTCTGCAATGAATAATTGTAGGACACCACTCATTTTAAAGCTAAAGAGTTGTACCTTGGTGGGTATACAGATTTTTAGGATAGGTTTAATAGGCTTAATATGAGCGATTTTTGAAAAATCACCTGTTTTTTGCAAAAAATGTCACTCCTGATGGTTGATTTTATAAACAATGCCTGACCTCAAGGGGTAAAGCCTACAGTTCATCTGGTTCACATTTTAAATGAACCTGGGGCTACAACTACTACTATATCTTTTAATGTTCCTTAACTCCTTTCCTACCCCCCAAAAGGAGAACTATGGTCTACAGGAGAAGGGCAACATCAACCTGCAGTCCACCTGAATTATGAGCCTCAACCTAAAGCAAACACAGCAGTTTTGAAATCTTCCTGAGCCAAATAAAATATTCTGAGGACAGCAAAAATAAACCAGAAAGCATATCATTAAACTGAAAAGGCTTGAACTGGCCACCTGTGAGACTGGGGCTACAAGTACGTTGACAATGACAACACTGATAATTTTTGTAGTATTGTATCAGCAAAAACTGTATTTGAAATAGATAAGTCAAATAAGGAAACTGCTTTTCCATAACATCACGTATTTGCTGAACCGTGTTATGTTTCATTTAGTTATATACTGTATAAGGAAAATACTAAACAACTTCTCAAACCCTATGAAATGATGGGTGGTACCTGACACTGTAATTTCCTTATTTATCACTAAATCAAAGTATAACACTGTTCAGCAAGTATATGATATACAGTAATGTCAAAGCTATTTTCACATGATATTTATCTATTTTAAGCACAATTTGTGCTTAATATGATGAAAATTATCGGTCAGTAATTTGAACTTCCTTGTAGCCCAAAACTCACAAGTGGTCAACTGGTGAGAGGGGCTGAAATATGTCAAAGGGTGCAACTCTGTAAGCCTGGCTCACCGTACCCTCTTAGTGCCATACATAATTAATTCCCGTATCAGCGTGATCAAACTCAGTGCCGCCTCTTGATCATCATTTCCTTGTGCATATGATGGTTCTACTGTATACTGGTTCTCCTGAAAGGCAAGTTATCTGACTATACTTCTTTCACTCAAACTTGGCCCAGATTTCCATCCTTTTGCAAATTATTTCACCTAACTCATGGCAGAAAAAGACAATGCTGCAGCTCTACATCTTTTACATAGCACTCCTTCATGATTGGCAACATATTCTAGTGCTAGTCTTCTGCTACAACTCTGCATATAAGATAAACAGATGGTAATTTTAGGTCAAGCGGGAGTAAATGGAGTATGATATGTGTGAGTCTAAAGATTTTTCCTGCATCACTCATCTCCAAAAAAATCTTGATATTAACATTCCTATTTCAGTCATACAATTACTCATATGTTCTTGTCTCTCCTATTTTTTTTTTTTTTTTTTTTTACATGTCCAACTCTGGGCAAAGCCTTCAGGGTCTGTTCCCAAGTCCCAGTAGTCCTCCTTAGGGCCCAGTAGTCCTCCTACATCTCCACATGTCACCACTTGGGTGCTAACACCCACCATCCATACTGAATACATGCTAGGGCTGTCTCATACA
>JAGKTI010010659.1:0-20426 GCA_018397915.1 Birgus latro
CAGATCTGACACTTCCTTCCCTTCCCCCCAAATCCGACACTTCCTTCTCTCCTCCCAAAATCTGACACTACTTCCCCGTCTCCCCAAAATCTGACACTTCCTTCTCTTCTCCCCAAATCTGACGCCACTTTCCTCCCTACAGCTGACAACTCCCGGCCATACATCACATCATTCCAAGGTAACAGCAACACCGATTACATCAACGCTGTGTGTGTGGACGTGAGTATGAAGGAGATTCTTGTGCGTTGAAGATTCTGGCCATCGATTCTATACCTTGGGTCGTCGTGTTTAGAATCTGTGTACTCATTCCTTAGTTACAGTCTCCTCAAAAAATTAGATTCCCAAGCCCCCTTTTCTCTGTTTTATCTCTTTTCTTAATTTTGCATCGTTTGTGTCATCTTCAACATCGATTTTTACCCATAAGGAAGTTGATCTTGGTATGTCAGTGCTTATACTGTCAGGCTAATTTTTAATCATATCGTAACAAGCACAACACCTTTTTTGTCATGGAGTTATGGAAAAAGTTGTTGTCTTATCGAAAAATTCTGGTATATTGAGAGGACTCGTTTCATGATAGTTATTGCCCACGGGATTGAAGTTTATATTTGTAGTTTTGTATAAAATTGGCTCTATTTTTGTATCACCACCTCTGACAAAAACACAGCGATTTATGTACACTTGACAACGATGCAGTTCTATCCTAGTATCATCACACAGTTTCATCTTAATATTATCGCGAATCTGCCAGGCGTAGCTCAGGTAGTAATTAATTTATTTGTAGAATCATTTGCCAGTCATCCAAGCTCTTGTTTACTGTATGTTTATCTGTCTATCTATAATCAGACGCCCTAATTCCGTAAAGGGTGGCCACAAGCAAATCACCTCCATGTCGCTCTATCCCCTGCTTTCCTCCCAACTTCCACCCACCTCTCTCTCATATACCTCTCCACTCCATTCCTCCATCTCACTCTCAGTCTCCCCCTCCCTCTCCTACCCCTTCCTTGTCGCTGTCTACTCTGATGAATTGAAACGCGGGTAACATAAGTACAGTATGACATTTACAAACACGATCGTATCCCAGTCAGGCTGAGCAATAGATTTTGTGACATCAATAGAGAGGCTATGAATTTAGTTTTATCAGTCCTTGGAAGATGGTTTTTATATGTGATATGTATACTCACACAATCGTATTTTTCTTCTTGCCAGTTTAGATGGTACTTGAAAAAATAGCCTTAACTCCATTCCTAACTGAGCTGGAAAGATTAATTATTGGCTGCTCATTAGAAAGGTGATTAAGAATTAGTTCAGTAACATTGGCGTCTCTGAGACAACTGCTTCATGGGTAAGACGCCGTTGAAGATTGTACAAACATGACAAAATCAAGAAAAAGATGTTCTTTTTTTTCTTCTTCTTCTTTGGGGCGGCTCTATATATTATAAGTTTCTGTAAATTCCCTTATTCTTTACTTTCACCAGTATCTCGAGTCGTAAAAAAATAGTATCTTTTTTACATTATTTATGTTGTACTGTGATTCTTGTTTATCTGAGAGGATTATATTGATTTAAAAATCGACTCTTGTATTCCTCTTGTAGTCCATGATTCTTGGGAGTATTTAAAAGTAGATATTGTCTGAGAATCACTTTATCAGCTCTCAATTTTGCCCTGAGAATAAGTTACTAGATTATTTCGCCTGAAGTTATGTAAATAGTCAGAGAGAATAATATTTAGTTAAGAAGTTAGTTCCCATATGAAGTTATCTGAAAATTAGCCTGGCATATTAGGTCCCTTTAATATTATGTCAGTGTCAGAGAGTTAAGATTAGTTATGACAGTTTTAGAAGTTTTATGAAGAGT
The DNA here is from genome assembly GCA_018397915.1 of Birgus latro. Taxonomy (NCBI): domain Eukaryota; kingdom Metazoa; phylum Arthropoda; class Malacostraca; order Decapoda; family Coenobitidae; genus Birgus; species Birgus latro. The sequence goes on from JAGKTI010010659.1 coordinate 1,854, forward strand.
CTGTATAGTTAGGCTCTTAAAATATCTCTGTTAGAAGTTGTCTGTCACTACTAACTTGTTTATTGAATTGTTAGTGTCCTCTGATGCCTTATAAATGATAGGGAGTATGATTGTTTATTCAGTTATTATATTACCTGCCTTTGAAGTCATGCAAGTAGTAAAATAGTCAAAATAGTTCCCTTAGGAGTTATGTCAGTGTTACTAATGTTTGTTTGTAATTGGTAAAAGAGGATATGTTTTAAACTTAATTTCCTCTTGTAGTAAATGTTAAAGTATGATTATTTCCTTATCAGATTAACTCCCTTTGAAGATGTATAAGTAGTCAATAGAGTGATCAAAGTAATTCCATTTGAAGGCATATAAAGTCAAAAGAGTGATCTAGATAGTTCCCTTTTAAGGCTTTCAAATAGGCAGTAGAGTGATCAAGACCGTCACCTTTAAGTTATACAGATAGTTAATAGGATAGTCAGGACAGAACCCTTAGAAGTTAGTCCACTATTTCTACTGATCTGTTTATAAAGTCCTGGGTCCCTGCTAAAGCCTCCACACAAGAGGTCCCATAAAGCCACGTCAGCTCTACTTCGATGTGCACCGTGTTCCTGTACGTCTGTTTGCGTCTCCGTATAAGTGACGTTAGAAAGAGTCCCTGGGCTCTGTTCTTCCGGGATTAGGGGGCCTTTCAAGCACCTGTTCCTAAGCGATTTATGTAGTCTGTTTCGTCTTGGCCCTTCTCAGTCTTTCATCCTCTTAACTGAATAAATTGATCTTGTTTTAGCTGGAATAAACTACTTGATTTGTATCGATCATGAGAAGGATAATGTTTTCCTGAATATTTTATGTTTTTACCATAAACACAGTTGGTATAGAGAACATAAAGGTGAATATTTTACCATAAACATAATTGGTGTACATGAAATAAAAGTGTATAGTAACATTTCAACACCCAGACTCCTACGACTCACACTAAGCCTTATGCAGTCGTCTGGCTTAAGCGGATATGGAATTATCTTGACCATGAGGTATAGTGGCACCTGTCTTAGTACCTTCAGGATCCTATGACCCACTTTCAGATCAATAATTCCTATCGTTAGCTAGAATAATATCCGAGGGAGGCATGACCGTGAGAGGGTAAATGTGCCACAGACTGATAAAAGCTGATAAGGAGGAGGTGTTAGTTGGCCCCCTTAGCTGATAAGAACACAGCCCCATGTCCAAGTTTTAATGTAGAGGTGTCACTGGTTGCTCTAGTGCAGTGGTGCATTTTTGATAATCCTCTAATTAATATGAATCCCTGCATTTTTTTTTCCTTATTTTTTTTTTACTGTCCCATCAGATTTTTTTATCCCTAGAGAATCGACTCACTATTTTCTGTTTTCCGGCACCAAAACTAATCTGATTTTTTAAAGTTTTGACAGTTTTTCCCTTATTTATTCATTTATTTATTCATTTTCCATTTCATCCCTGAACTTGTGATAATAATTTTCTGCCTTGTTCTCCCCATGACTAAAGTATTTCCTTCGCTGATTTTTTTCCCTTGAAAATTCCCTGTAATATTCACTAAACCCTCTTTTTTGTTATATTTTCTGATCCTTCTTTTTCCATAGTAAGACCCGATTTTTCTGGCATCTAAGTAGTCCGTCATTCTCCTCAAAAATCTTGTCGTCTTACTGGGAAACATTATGCCTTTGATTGTCGTAAAGGAGATATGGTTTTGCTTAATCTAGAAGTGCAGCCTAAAATTTGCACTTCTGAATGTTTAAAGAAGGTTGATTAGAAAACACTGGCAGTTTGTGGATGGCAGTATATTGGTTTTTATAATGGTGTTTGAATGTTGTGGCAGATCCATTATATCACTGGGTTGGCAGGTGAAGTGAGGACCAAAAGAAGGGATGATTATGATGTCCTTATTTTGCCCTCCAATCTGGTGTAGTGAATTATAATGAAACTGCCAGACAACTGGAACATTTTTATTTTAACAGGAAGAATAGTCTCGGCCACAAACTTCCAGAGCTGATTTACCTTATTTACATTAATTTAGTGTAAATTGACAATGCAGTATTCTAAACACGTAAATCATGTGTCCAAACCACAACAGTTAATTCCGTCACTCGGAGATGTCTCCCAAAATGAATAAATTGATAAAAAAAAAAGTAGACATCAACATACCACAGGACTTAATGGAGGTAATTTCAGACTCTATTATAAGCAGTCTTTCCTCAGCAAATAAATATCTAAATGTTAAAGGAATAAAGTAAGCATTAAGGCACTGAGAGGACTGAATGCATAATAAACCCAGACGGTAAAATGAGATGTAAGAGGAGTCAAAACTGGAATATCAGAATGCTATGATTCCATGACACTAGAATACCAGAATTCCAAGAGATCATCAGCCAGAATTCCAAGAGGCTAGACTACCAGAACACTAGATTTTTAAGAGTTTGGAAAGATGGAGCACTGGAATTCTGCGAGTCCAAAATAACAGAGCACCTGAATTCCGATAGCCCAAAACAGTAGCTTCTGATAGTCCGGAATTACAAGACATCAGAATTTTGAGAGTTCACTTAACGGAGTTCCGGAATTCTGATAGTCTGTATTAATAAATCATCAAAATTCTGAAAGTCCAACATAATGGAGTGCCTGAATTCTGATTGTTCGGAATAATGGAACGATGGAAATCTTAGATGCCGGAATAGAGGGTGTCGATTGCTTTCCTACACTCCTCCGCTCCCACCCTGCCCCGTATGTATGACGGTGTGCCCTCTAACCTTCCCCCCTCGTGGCAAAGGGTTACTTGCGGCCGCGGGAGTACATAGTGACCGAGTGGCCCCTACGCTCCACCACCTCGGACTTCTGGTCGCTAGTTTACGATCACGAGGTCACTTCGGTCGTGGTCCTCTGCAACCCCAGCCACCTGGAGGCCACGGTAAGAGGTCGCAATGAAAGGTCACACTGGAAGGTCACACGCTGGTTCCCCAGTTTGTCGCACAAATCTGTGCCCCCAGTGGTATGACCTGTAGGTGGTATAAATGTTCCTTCAAGGGATATAAAACATGTATTGGCGTGGAAATGCTGTCGTGGTTGCGAATTTAAGGTCAGCACATTTAGAGAGGATTGCCTTGGTGACAACTCTTACTGTTTTGTACGTATATATCTATCTTTTTCTAAAATGAAAAGTTAGAGAAAAGCTTCAGTCACAACAGCATTTCCATTATTCTTCGAAAAGCAACAGCAGAGCAGAAGTGTAATCTTTTCGATATGTTACTTATTATGCTAAGAATTTCTTATGCATCATAAGTCCTGGTACTGTACTGCTGTCTGCTTTATTATAAAAGTCATCCATGTAAATTCGACTATTTTCCTGTCATTTCCTTTCAAATGGTGGAAGATGTTGGCCCTTCTTGTTGTACTGGAGTGTGTGCATCTGTTTTGTGATCATCCTCCATGATAAACTAACTGTTGTATGGAGTTCCTTCCAGTACTATGTAATAAGAAATTAAAATAACAAGGAGACTAAAATGTCACAGCCAAAAGTGATGCATGCACTCACAATGGCCACATTTTCTCTCTTTCCACTCTGTCCTCTCCCTCCATCTTTGTAGCTTACTCTCGCTCTCCACCCAAGGCGCCCGGTCCCATCTTCTTTGCAGGGCTACACACACCCTCGGGAGTACATCGTGACTGAGTGGCCCACCTCTCAGACTCTGGGAGATCTGTGGTCTCTGGTGTTTGACCACGACTGTGCAGCGGTGGTGGTGCTGTGTCACCCCATCAACTCTGTGGTATGCCTTTGCTGCCTCCCACCCCAACCACGCTGGCCAATAAGTCGACACATTTATCCCCACCCCATGTTGAGGAGCCACTAACCCATTGACCTGTATCCGGAGAAATGTTGCTCTCTAATGACTGTGACATGTGCTACATGAGACGTACATGTCTGATACTGATCACCGCTGAGGCTGCTGATGCTGCCTGCTGTCACGTCATACTGTTTCTCCTGTTGCTGACAATGGGCCAAGTGCTACTACTCAGATTGCTAAATGTTTGGCCATCCTTGATGTGTTTGAAACCCTTGGCAGAATTTTTTATGCTGCAGTTGCAACGCATCTTTTTACTGTATATGTATTTTTTTGGAAAGTGAAGAAAACTTCCAAATGGGACAAAGAATTTTCAACACTGGATTTCCTGCACTATTGTGCACCCTTTCTGAGCACTGACTCTGGCTGTTAGGGGACTGAGCAGACATAATGGAAACTTGGAGCTTTTTTTTACATTAGCATGCAGACTGTGACTTACATGTAGGACATGGGGTACCATTTGTTAGGGACCTAGTGCTTGTAGACATATTTTGACCAGGTTTTCACCTATAATGGCCTTCTGCCAGTATTACTGGGGACTGGGCTCAGTCGTCACAAGTCAGATGTGTGTTTCAGCTGAGACTGATAGACTAGTTGTTTTATTTGTATCAGTCTCCCCCTCCACAAGCCAGCACATTAGACGAGCCCGATACACCTGCCTGCTATTTTAAGTTCTCTCCCACAGGTATTGTTAAACAGCATGTTGTCTTAGTCTCCTTTATTTTTCCCTCTTCACTGTTGGGTGTCATCAGTGTTGGCTTCCTTTCTTTTCCTCATAATACTTCAAGGTGAACTTCAAGTACATGTAGGTGAAGATGAGGCCCAGCAGTGAGGGATGATGGTGGTGGTGGTGGTCGCAGCCTTACACAGTGACCTCCAGAGCAGCTGAGATGCACTGATCACCCTTCCTCCATATCAGTAGTCGACAGCTCTTTAATCTCTTGTATAAATTTAGCAAGAAAGAAAAATCAGGAAGACAATACATTTTGCAAGGGTTTCATGTATTGTTGGGGGATTATTTCTCTAAGGCTGTCTTTATTGTTCTCTTCTGTCTTTGTCTGTCACTGGCATCATGTTCTAGTGTTTCCCCTTTATGAGTGATTGTCATTTTGCTTCGTAATTTCTCCAACATTAATATTCATTCCATTAATGATCAACCACAGCAAGAAATCACCACACATCTTATTGCATACATTTATAGAGGCAGATTAAGAGCTGTTGATCTGAATCCTTTGACTCTATCCTTATTTTTGACCTCTTCCTCGTATTTCCTAATGTACCAGTGTAGCTGCCTAGTTATTGAAGCATTGTGGAATTTGTATATACAGTTTCATAGCTAGTTGTGGAAATTGTATGCGGTATTTGAAGTTGTATGCAGTATATCTTATCTCATACTGTAGTTAGAGGTGGGAATTATATACAGGTAGAGTATACAGTAGACTACACAGTATAGAGTATATTCCACATTTCCTTTTGGCATAGAAGGCCCCGTAACATTTTTTTCTTTAGCGATTTATTTTCCATAGTATACCTTGATTAATTTTTTGTATTATAGTTTTTTCTTTCGAAATACCTTTGCATCAGTTTCGTGAAGATATTAAGATGTAATTAAAACAGGTAGATAAATAAATAAATAAATCGCTAAGGAAGAGGTGTTACATCTTCCCCCAAAAAACCCTTTACCAAAATTCCACCCAGCATCTCTGAAATATGAATGTTTTTGTAATGGTTTTGAACCCTGTAGCTCCCCTTGTATTTTTTTTTCTGGGGGACACTAAAGCAACATGGTAAGAGTCTCCACGTGTAGTCAGTAAGAATACCCAGTTTGCCCGATGTTTACAGAAGTGTAGGAAGTGTTTATATAAATGAAACTGCACTTTTTTTTTCATAATTTTGCATATATTTCTTAGTAACTTCAAAAACTTCATCTGTAACATAAAAAAAATGGTATATAGTTTCAATTTCTAGTTTTACACAGCCTTCCTGAGTTTATTTACTGAATGAATTGTCTTTTTTTTTCATTTTAAGTATTGCATAATGTAATGTGAGTGAATATATAAATTACACATTAATGTAGGTGTGAGGTGTATGATTAATAATAGATCTATATATTTTGGTGGTGTTAGTGAATTATACCCGCTGATGTACTGTATTTTAGCATTCATTTCATTGGTACTGATTTTTTCTACAACTCAGTTCATCTCCATTTGATATTTTAAAGCTGCCTCACTCTATATACGTATGAATGTGGGGAGGTGGGGAAGGTTTGTCATATAGGCTGCATACAGTTAAGGGACATGAAATATATTAGGTGAAGGAGCGTAAAGGTTTCAGTTCAATCACATTAGGGACTTGAAATACGCAATATGTTCAGTGGAGGTAAAGATCACAGAACACCTTTTCCAGTACGTTCAATTTAAGGAGCGTGAGTAGTGTGTTCAGATTAGGGAGCATGTTCAGTTTAGGGACCTTAATTTACAGTGTTCAGTTAGGGACCTTAAGTGCGCAGTGTGTTCAAGGACCTAAAATATGCAACGTGTTCAGCTTAACGACCTTGTTTATGCAAAGTGGGTGAAGCCATAGAGGGGTTAGGAGGAGGGTAGGATGGATACAAGGTACAGACGGTGACACAGGAGACAGATGAGGAAGACTGTGAATGATGTATGGATATTTACAACCCCTGCCAGTACCCCCAAACCCTGCCAGTGCCCCCAGACCCTGCCAATACCCCTGTCAACTATATGTACTGTGTGTGTACTTCAGACCTACCCCCCATTCTGGCCGGAGAAGCAGAGAAGCATGAAGTACGGCCCTGTTTTCACCATCGACCACGTTAGCCACCAACACTACCAAAACATCAGGTCGTGGATATTCAGAATAAGTAAAAAGGTGGGTGGGTAAATGGCTACACTTTTCCTTCCACTTTTCTCTCCCACTTTTTTCTCTCACTGTTTTCGTCCACTTACTCTTGCTCTTTTTTCTTCCACATTTTTTTAAAGATTGGTTAACATTTCCAGAATTTGAGCCAGACAGTTTTTTTTTATTTTATTTTATTTTTTATTTTATTGAAAGCGTACTATACACGTTTTACTTTAGCTTGGCATAAAATTGTCATCTCTCCATCTTGAATGCCTAGTTGTAAAAATTTATTAACGCTAGATATACGAGGCTAGTCACGAAGAAGTGCTATGGATAGGGTGTAGAGCCTTAGCATTATCCTTTCCTGCCTCTGAGCTACGTGAAATAAGCCGCAGAAGGACGAGAATCTGGGCCAAGTTAAAGTGAAAAGGGTGTAGTAAGGAAAATATCAATCACTTCAGGCCAAGGATGTAGTTATTATTCCGGCTGCCTACAGACGATTTTATTCAGCATAGATTTGTCATACTGAAGGGTTTATAAAGGTTCAATACAAGGGAAGGTCTGCTGTTCTGAAGAGGTTAGTGAACGCTGCGTCGAAACCCTCCAGTTTAAAGTATTTTCCTAAGCTGTATAAAATCGTCTGATCTGAAGGCAGCAAGAATGAAATAAATGGTCAAGGTAAACTGGGTGAGATGATGATGATGATGAGGAGGAGGAGGAGGAGGAGGAGGATTGACGATGATTGATGATGATGATGATTGACGAAGTTTAATATGATGACGATGATAATGATGATGATGATGATGAACCAGCGAGTCTCAGGGGTGCAGTCCTACAGGTAAAAATACGAGGCAAATTAATACCCAGTCTCCCTAAAACACCTAATCCTTTATTTTGACTCTGGTATTTTGCTTTATATTTTGACGACTTTATTCCTCTTAACTCTTTAGTTCCGTGTCGCTTCCTGGAATAGAATAAATTTTTTTTTGGACATTAACTGGACTTAAATGCAAAGTTATGACATCCCCCCCCTCAAAAAAAAGTACAGAAGTCTCAGCCCCTCCCACCTCCTCAAAAAATAAATAAATAAAAAAGAGAGGAATTAATAAAGAAATCAGAGTTCTTTTTGTTTGACTTTAATATCTCAAAAATCAGTATCTTGGTTGGGGTCTTGACTGGTTTCTTGCAAGACCCTCAGGCATGTCTTTAAAAATTACCTGCTAATATCATCACACCTGTCCTAAATGAGACAGACTTAGATTCATTATAGACGGTGTGGTGTTAGTGCCCAGGTGGTGAGGTGTGTAGGTGTGATTATTCTCATTTTAGTTGGTTTTATTTCCAACTTAGTAGCAGTGATTCAGGCTTGTATTCTTGTCTGGTAAGGAGGCTTCCTAACACCTCTTCCATGGCGATTTATTTTTGTACATGGCTGGTTAATATCCTTTTGTGCGTTATTCATGCAGATTATGACGATACTTGAAGTATATATGTAACCCAGAAGAAGAAGGATTTATGTAACACAGAAGAGGACAGTAGGGTGTAATAAGCAAAATAAATCGCTTAGGAAAAGGTGCTAGGGAGCTCCCTCAGCGATGAGAACACAATCCTGAGTCAGCATAACCTGATTTCTGTGTTGCAGTGTGGAGTGTTGCATGAGTTATTGTTTTGTTGCATCATTTCATTCACTCATTTTTTCAAGAATTTGCCTCTGACAGCTCTAGAGTAAGGTGCTGGCCACAAAACCCTCTCTTAACTCTGACTGGCCTGAAATTGCCATCTCTCCACCTTGAATGCCATGTAGGTGTGTGTGTGTGTGTAGTGTTGCCATGAAGGTGTGTGTGTGTATTGTGTTGCCATTAAGGTGTGTACGTAGTGTGTTGCCACGAAGGTGAGTGTGTAGTGTGTTGCCATGTAGGTGTGTGAGTGTAGTGTGTAGTGTTTGTCATACTAACCATTGTGCTTTTGCCTTTGTGTTGCTATTTGCCATCAGATCCTCTTTCCCCAATGCTCCAAACTCGCAACTGTGGTGGAGATGATGCAGAGACACAAAGTAAGTTGCTTGTGTTGCAATCTAGTCTCGCTGGCACCCCTAACACCTCTTCCTTAGCGATTTATTTTTTGGATATGAGGGGTTAATATCAATGTTTATTATTTATGATGGGTATGGAGGTATCTGGGTGATTTGAATGATGCAGAAAAGGATTATAAGGTGTAATAAGCAAAATAATTCGCATAGGAAAAGGCGTTAGGGAGATTCCTAAACCGACGGGAATACGGACCATTGTGTCTATTTTTCATTCATTTATTTATTTTTTTTTATTAGTACCAGTGTTGTATCATCATTAGTTAAAAATCTGTTCTGTTGCCTCTTCCTTTCCTTTCCTTTACTCATTAATATTCTCTTATTTGTTTTAATAAAGAAATATATAAATAACCCACAACAGAGTATTTAGGAGTAATAAAGAAAAATAATTAAAAAAGGCGTGATTCAAATCCTTTTAATATCGTGGGTATACCTGCTTTATTGTCTTTATTTTTACCACTTTAATTCGGTGTCTGTGTTAATTTTTTTCCTTGCTGTTTTTTATTTTCATTTTTTCTTGCTATTTTTGGTTTTTATTTTTTCCTTGCCATTTTTTTATTCTTTCTGTTTTTTTTATTTTTCTTGTTATTTTGATTTTATCTTTCTCTTTTTTAGTATCATGCTATTTTTAATTTTATTTTTCGCTATTTTTTATTATTTTTTCTTGCTATTTTTTATTCTTGTTTCCAGGCTATTTTTCATTTTCATTTTCATTTTTCTTGTTTTATTTTTTTTGGTATTTTTTGCTATTTTTATTTTTATTTTTTTCTTGCCACATTCCAGACTAATTTGGATATGAATACTTTTCGAACTGAAGGGGTTAGATAGACCTCCTTAACCCTTTCAGGACGAGGTTTATTTTCTAAGCTCAATAAAATCGTCCTGAAGAAGCAATAATGAAAAAAATGATGAAAATAATATATAGAATAATAATAATAATAATGATAATAATAATAATAATAATAATTAATAATAATAATAATATAAAAATGACCTTGAGGGAGTGAGGGTTTTAAGTCCTCAGTTATATAAGGCAAAGCACACACACACACACACACACACACACACCCCAATCTCTCCACCACACCACACCACACCACACCACCACTAACACCAATCTCTCCACCACACCACACCACTACTAACATCAGTCTCTCCACCACACCACACCACACCACGCCACTACCAACACCAATCTCTCCATCACACCACACACCACAGCTAATACCAATCTCTCCACCACACCACACCACACCACAACTAACACCAATCTCTCCTTACCTGCCAACAGATCGTGTCCTTGACGGAATTGATGGCAGGGATCAAGGCGGAACCGAAAACCTGTCAACTTTTTCAATTGATGTGTTGGCCGCAGGGGCATAAGGTCCCCACTTCCACAAACGCCCTGGTGGAGCTGATGAACATGGTGGAGAGGTGGAGACAGAGGACGGGCTACGGTCCTGTGGTGGTCGTCAGCCCGTGAGTGTTCTAGGGGAAGGTTGTGACTTGGAATAATTGCCTAGTGACTGTCTAATCCTATCTTAAGCTAAAAGGGGTAATCCTCTCTAATCCTCCCCTAAGCTAACCTAATCCAACTAATCCAATCCAGCTTTATCTCCCACAGTGACGGCATGAGCAGGGCTGGGGTGTACTGTGCAGCGAACGCGTGTATTGAGCAGGTTATACAGCACGGGGAGGTGGACGTATTTCAGGCTGTGCACACCGTTCGTAGACACCGCCCGCAACTCACGAACAACATGGTACGTAAGGTTGGCTGGTGCATTGGTTAGCGTATCTAGGTCGTTGTTGGAAGAGCGCGGGTTCGATTTTTTAAGGCAGTTATTGTGGTGGATGTAGAGGTTGATTTAGGTAGATTTTTCGGATTAATGTTAGAATTTCTTGGATTACTTACGATTTTGTTTTTGAAATTCCCATGGACATGATTTTCTTTTCAACCAGTCCCAGTACATAAATATTTGTGTGTGTGTGTGTGTGTGTGTGTGTGTGTGTGTGTGTGTGTGTGTTTTGCCTTATATAGGTTTGTGATACAGCAGGAATTTAAAAAAGACATCCTCGGACTAAATGGGTACAAAGGCCCCCTCCCACCTCTTTCTTATCTGTTTATCCATACAAAACGGTACTGTTGACCCGTTTAAAAGGCTGGAGATCTGGTGGCCGCACAAAATCATCTTATTTTTTTTTTTACCCAAGGAAGAACGAACCAAAGGCCAGATGCCCGCTAGATTGTGCTCTCCAAGAAAAAACAAAAACAATCTGGTGCTATACGATGTTTTCTCGGCCTAAAATTGCCACGTATCTTGTATCCTGAGTTGTAGGAAGCGATTAACACTCAAATATGATGCTAGTCACGAAGATGTGCCGTGGAGGGGATGTAGTGACGTAGCCTTGTTTTTTCCTCCACTGAGCTAGGTGAAATCAGCTGCAAAAGGACGAAAATCTGGGCCAGGTTAAGATCAAAGGAGTATAGAAGATAGTTCAGAGTGTTTTTCATTACCGTTGCTCAGTTTAGCGTCCAAATGCCACCTGTGTTTGGCGGTGTCATTAGGGGCACAGCCAGGGTTTTATTGAGGGAGGGGGGGATGAGTTTTGACAGCCATTTTTCTTCAGATATGGCTGCTTGGAAAATATAAAGGTTTCTAGAGTAATAAAACTAATTAAAAATGCCTCAAGAGTAAAATAGTAAAGGAAAAGACCCAGGGAGCAATTAACAGTGAATGACGAAATAAAACGTATATAAAAGATAACATAATTGCCTTTCCGTTCACCTTATTCTTACTCGTACGTATAGAGGGGAAGGAACCTAGCCACTCTTCCTTTCCCCCCGGCAGCATCCTTGGGTATCCTTGTGATAATTAGTAAGGAGATCCGAGGCGAGGCATCAGAGAAAGAAATAGTTTGTGCCATGAAGTTAATATATGAGAACCAACCTGCAATTGTACAAAACTGTTTGATGAAAAAGCTCCTTTACCTCTCCATTTCATGCCGTTTTGGGATGCAGAGAGACTGACATTTCGAGAAACAATTATATTTATAGGTTTTTATTTCAACGTCAAGTTTGTTCAGTTGGACCATCCTGGTATGTTGTTTTACTAGGTTGTGGGATAAAAAGGTGAAATATGAATTTTGTGTAGTAAGAATTTGCTTCATGCATGACTTGGCTTTGCAGTTTCATAAACCATTATTTTATCCCTAAAGATAATTCGTCTCAAAGCTTTACTTATTTCAGTGTCTGTTGCTCAGTTGATTCCCCCCAGTTTGACGGTCCTTTCACTGCAAACGTAGATTAATCATAAACACCCCAGTGGTCATACTACTGGCAGATAAATATAAGTTTCTTTAAAGTAAACTGTTAGCATTATTTTAAGTATTATGGTTTGTGCATGCTGTCTGTAGATTATTTGGTATAAACGCTGTGAGTTGATGGCTTTTAATTGGTTTTTCTTCTCCCAAACAGACAGAATACAAGTACTGCTATGACCTGGTCCTTCACTATGTTCTTCACTTTCTCTCAAAGGAGGTAAAAAAGTGAGCAGTGTGAGCAGCACGAGTGGCACCCCGCAACACATGACAGGACCTGCCATCACCCCAAAACCCTTACCTCCAGACTCAAAAAAAAAATAAAAATATAAAAAACTACAGAAACAGGACTAATTGTGACAAAGGCTCCTCACTAATGTAGACATCCCACAAACTGAAGCCAGTGTGAAGTAACTACCCTTATCACCATATTACCCCCCACCCTTTTTTTTTTGCTGCATATTGAGACTTTTTTGACATAACCCTGTTCCCCAAAATCCAAGACATGGGTGGAACATTCATAAACTGACTACATGTGGCCTAACTCTTTACAGAATGGTGATGAAAAGGGTGGCCAAGAAGTCAATACCATGAAGGAGGTGCCAAGATAGAAAGAGCTCAGAATCCGTACGGTATTTTGTTCTGGAAAATGTCTGGAAAAACAAAACAAAAAATGCCTTGGGATATACTGGATATAATCTTTGTTCTCTTACCATAAGCTGTTGTATATTACGAAATTTGCTCTACTGGAGTTCATCTTGTTATATTGTTGTTATGGGTCTACCTTTTATACCATTGTTCCAGCCAGCTACTCATCCTCTATATTTAAATGTAAGGGGATAGTGTAATTGGTGGTAATCCTTTGAAATTATTGTTAGTATTTCCTAGAACTATGACATCAAAACTGTATTGCCAGAGGGAAGGAATACCTGAGTTACCTGTAATTGTGGAATTTACTGCTAACCATTTTTTATTAGACAACATCAAAAAATAGGCAGTTGATTTCCTGAACCATTTGTTCCACATATCATTACCAGAAGAGGATAACTAAGTGTGAATTTTGTTGCCTACAATTGCATTAGTACAGTAAGTTATCTGGATGTGGTTTTAGAGCTGATGTTGATGATGCTGCGGGAACTCAGAATACCATACCTTAAATGTAAGAAAGATTTGTTCATCAAAAGTGGTTAGCAGCTTAAGAACATCCAAAAGAGGTGGTTTTGCAGCTTTAAGGTAAACGAGCCTTGCAATTGAAGTGTGTTGTTTGCATTATTGAAAACGTCTCAGTCACTGCCCTGTCGACATGAGGGCAGTAAAAATTATGGTAAAAAAACTGAAAGAGGCAAATAGAGTGGATCTGAAAGAGGATGGGAGGGGGTTGGTACAGGGTATGTAGAGAGTGACCTTGTGTGTGTTGAGGTTTTGTTATAAAGTTTGAGGTGATAGGTCAGTGAGTGAGAGTTGGTGGGATATATTAAGGCTGTCTGCAGTGAGCTCTTTGCACAACTAAGAGGCATCCAGTTGGGAATACTTCATAAGCGGTGATATTTACTGCATACCTAAATTGTTGATTAAACATTGGAGAAGGCAAGTGGCGAAATTTGACTCATAATATGCTTTTAAGTATTGGAATTTCAGTGTTTGCAAATTATAGATAATAGTAGTAATCATAAATCCAAGAGATGAGATACATTGATGTTTATCTGGTGGACATGGATGAGAGACATAATCAACACTGCTGGTTTCTGAAAGTAGTTGTTGATAGATACACCTGCGTCTGAGCCAGGGACAGTATTCTCTTGCAGTTAAGAAGCTTAGTAACATTTCATCCCTACCTTATTTCTGATTCTGCTCCGTTACTAGATTCATAAGTGTTATTCATGCAATCTGTATTGATATTAAAAAGTTACAAGAAGCACGTCCGTTAATTAATTGTCTAAAAAACTCATGATTGCATAGAAGCCCATAGTGAACTGTTTTCTTAGTTGTGCAACACTGCAGTATATATTTTTTTCACCATTTAGATAAGGAAATGGATCGTTGTGTGTGTATAAAGACAGTGTTATGAGTGTTGGAGAGGAGTAATTCCAGTGTCAGTGTTGCCTTGCCCCAGATTCACTACCTTACGAGCGCCTGCCTATCGTGAGTATGATTTTTAACTGTAGGAAGGACAGAGTGTAGAATTTCCCCGTGTCTCTTGTTAATTCTGGGGGGGAAAAAAAAAAGGTCGTAGTTTTGAGAGGAACACTGTCATCGCCTCGTGTTATTATTTTATTATTATTATTTTTATTTAGAAGAAGGAAAGGAGAGAGCAGAAACTTCCCATATCTCATTCTTCCTGCAAATCAGAATCCGATTTACGAGAGGCATTTGCTCGTAAGATTCCATGTGAATCCGGGACCTTGTTATTTACACCCTGGTGGTGGTAGTGGTGCAATTAGTGAGTCGTGGTCTTGTGGGCGTAGCAGGCTTCCTAATGCTTCTTCCTTTCAAGTTTGTGTCTTCATCTGTTACTCATGAGCCACAGTTTCCCGTTACCCTCTCACGCTACCCCAGGCCGGATGGAAATTGTAACTAGGGGTCTCGCGCCGGAAAGAGGTCATTCTGTGTCAGCTGGTGCCTCATGATGGTGTGTTTTGTATCAATCTGGCTGCCAGTTAGATGAGATGATGCAGTTTGGGGGCAACCTCTTGTAGTACAGGGGCTAATAATGACCGTATCTAACCCCTCCTGCCCCCCCCCCCAACCCTAAAAAAAGTGGTGACAACAAAAATTCAGTGTACAACATCTGAATGGATAGGTGTTGGAGACTGTTCTAAGCTTTGCCGGACTGTGCGAGAAATAGGTCATTACACCCGCGCTCACAAAGGTAGGCTGAGTGTTTTGTTTTGAACGTGTGTGTGTGTGTGTGTGTGTGAGAACTCTAAGTTTTTATCCATCTTTAACTAGGCTTGCTGAAAGGGTTGAGGGTCAGCAAAGGAGTAAATCTAGTGTTTTCCAGTGCGGTTGGTCAAAGGTCAGGATCACAGGTAAGGTCATCTTAAAGTTTTTATGGGATTTACGCCTTACTTTGTGGACGGGTTGAGGATAAGGCAAGAAAATAAAAGGCTTCGATTTTGAGAAGAGCCTGTCAGAAGCTGAGATCACAGGGAAGGTCAGAGGTCAAGATAGCACGGCAAGATCAAGTCGGTTTTTATCCGATTTGAGCCAGACTTGGTGGAAGGGTTGAGAGTGAGGCAAAAATGAAGCAATTTCGATTTTGAGGGGAAATCTGTGGAGGTCAGTGTCACAGGGCAAAGTCAGATATTCGACCCTTAGCGTAGGAGTGTGGGCGCAGGTGTTGCACTGTCTGAGGGTTCCTTCTTGCGATACTGTTTCTCGTGTAGTCTAGTAACGCTTGCAACTCCCACCTTAACACTGGACAGAAGGTGTTTCTTGAGTGTTATCTCCTGCCGTGACTTCCATCCTGCCTGTTAGGGGTTGAGGGTGACAAGGGACATTGACTGGCGAGTGTACAGTCTTCACAAAAAATCCTGGCGTCTCTCCTTTTGTGTATGTGTGTGAACTTTGAAAATGAGTATGTACTGTCTTAAACTTGGCCCAGATTTTCGTCCTTTTGTAGCTTATTTCATGTAGGACAGTGACACACACACACAAAAAAAAAAAAACAGCTCTGCATCCTCTCCATAGCACTTTTTTGTGACTAGCAGCCAATTCAGGTGTTAATATATTGTTACAACTCAGCAGTCAACATGGAGAGATGGCAGTTTTTTTTTTTTTTTAGAGTGAAAAGGGTATGGTGAATCCGCATAATCCGATATTGACGCCTTCATGTGGCCTTAGATTGGTCTTCATCAGTGTCGATTATTGCAAATTCACCTCTCCAATTTTCAAAGTTCGTGAGGAGAAAAATAGGAAAGTGATAGGACTTTTGATGCTGACTGTGCGTTAACACCTTTAGCCCGAGGATGTATTTCTGACGAGCTGCCTATTTCTATTTTTCTTATTTCTATTTTGCCTATTTCTGACTTTATTTTGCCTATTTCTGAATTTTATTTTGCCTGTTTCTGACTTATGCCAGCCTATTTCTGACATATACCTACCTATTTCTGACTTATACCTGCCTATTTCTGCCTTCCTATTTGACTTTATCTGCCTATTCCTGCCTTATTCCTGCCTATTTCTGGTTCTAATGCCTCCCTGTTGGGAGGTGCATAAAATCGCTGGAGATAAAGAAATAAATCGCCAGAGTGATGGTGTTGATATTACCGGCACAGACATTTATGCAAACTACGTCACCATTAACGTTCCTGAGTAGGGATGCTTTCGGGGAGGTGAAATTGTTAGGAGCTTTTACTGTTTCACTCCAATGGCTTTTTTTCCCCCCTTGATATTTAATTCCCACTTTCTCCAGACGTTTATATGTAGCTTCAGAGAGACTTCAGGTAAGGTGAGAGACTTCAGCTGAGGTGGATATGATACAGACTTCATTAACCTATTCAGTACGGTCTTTCCCGGGTAGATTAATTTACCTGAGAGATAAAGATATATTAAAATTTCATCTTTTTGTAGTGGTTTAATTAGGATGTTTTTTTTTTTTTTTCGCATGGATAGGAGGCGTGCTATACTCTGTTCACTCTACCTTGGCTCAAAATTGCCTTCGTCTCAGATGGCAGGTTTTGAGAGAAGATTAAGGCTGGAATATGGTGCCTGTCACGAAGAAGTGCTATGGAAAGTATGTACAGGCGTTGTATTATTATTATTATTATTATTATTATTATTATTATTATTATTGATTACTTAATAGGAAGTCCCCTGAGCTGAAAAAAATCGTGTGGAGGGAGAAAGAATTAAAAAAAAGAAAAAATCGTCGGACTGAATAGGCTACCGTGCCGTGTGGAAAATGAACTAGTCGCGAAGAAGTGCTGGGAGCCTCCTACGCTAACGAGGACACGGACCACGTCGCCTAGGAGTATGTACGGTCACGGACAAAAATAATGGTCCACTGTTTTGGTCGAATAATTATGAAACTTACGTAATATTCGTAAAAAAAAAAATTACATATTCTCTTTAAAAATTTGGGGGGGTTAAGAATTTGGGGTTTTTAAAAATTTGGGGGTTCTGAAGTTTTAAAATTGGGGAGTTCTGAGGATGTAAAAATTTGGGGGATTCTGAAGTTTTTATCACTGAGTTTTGGAAATTATATTTCACTGTCTCTGTATGTATCATTCTAGGGTGGATCAGTATTTCTGTCCACGAGTGCGCATAAGTTAAACAGTTATCAGTGGCATTATTATTATTATTATTATTATTATTATTATTATTATTATTATTATTATTATTTATTTATTACTCCTCCTATTATTATTATTATTATTATTATTATTTATTTATTTATTTATTTATTTATTTTTATTATTATTGTGTACTCGAGGCATTAACCTTTTCAAGCCAGGTGACGTACTTTTTCGCTTACTCTTGCTTCCATTCGACGAGTTTAAGCAAAAGCCTCTCGTATTGAAGGGGTTTATCAAGGCTATAGCTAACCCCAATTGCAAGTCTGAATAAAATCGTCTGGCTGAAAAAACCGTCTGGCTTAATAAAATCGTCTGGCTTAATAAAATCTGACTGAATAAAATCGTCTGGCTGAGTAAAATCGTCTAGCTGAATAAAATCGTCTAGCTGAATGAATCGTCTGGCTGAATAAAATCTGACTGAATAAAATCGTCTGGCTGAATAAAGTCTAGTTAAATCGTCTGAAGCTGGCAAGAATATGACGAAAAAAATCCCTGTGCTCAGTGGGTTAAATAAATCGTAACTTAGGATAAACCGTCTTTACGCACAAATTATCTACTTTTTAAATAATCTACTCTAAACCCCCTTTACTACGAGGACGTCTAGTTATGAGGCTCCAACCAGACTAATTTATTCAGTAATATTTAACACTAGTAATTAGGGCGCTAATTAAAGTTTTATCAATTTTTTTTTCAGTTCAACAAATATTTTAATTCCTCCAGACTCGTATGACTGACAGATGAGTGAAATCGTCTGGTATTGGATGGGCATTATTATTATTTTTATTATTATTATTATTATTATTATTATTATTTTTATTGTTATTCTCCTGCCTATGATAATGTTGTGGAATACTTGAGTTGTTCTGGTCATGAGAGTGTTAATATGGATCAAATTCCTCTGGAGAAACCACGAAATTATCAAAGATGTCCTCGTAGTGAAGGGGTTAATAAATGATACACAGATACATATACAAAGCTGTAACTCATCTAACATAGCATTACGATGTTACAAAAAAGGCTAAGTATAGGATTTTGTAACGCCTAGCTGCTTGTAACGCTACAGAAATCAATTGTGTTTCTTGTTGTACCAGATCTGTATATATTGTCCAGTTGTTGCATTGCAGGGCCCTGGTTCACAAAAAAACATGATTATTTCAGT
>JAGKTI010010660.1:0-28026 GCA_018397915.1 Birgus latro
TCACCTCATGTTAAGTAAAAGCATCAGCCATTGCCTCAGAAACTGTAGGATGTTGGTGACGACCACGTTTCACACCAGAAGGTGTTTGGTAGAATATCTTCATGCAGGTTAAATGATGCCTGCCATCTGCAGCAACTAAATCAAGTACATTAACCATGCGAGTATTAACTGTTTTGTCCAAATCATCATTTATCTTTTCACCCGCTTCCAAAATAATGTTTTAACTTGAAGCGTCTCGGTGGACAGTTTCAGTCTCACTTAACAGTTTTTTGCTTTGCTTCTTAAAAAAAAGAAAAAAAACTCATCTGATGCATTTTCATCACAAAAGAGACAGTCATGAAGAAAATCAAAATCCGGTACTAGACATCTCAGAGACGTTGTAGGCACTCCAGAGGTTTGCTGTCTTGACTGGAACACTTCAGCACTTTCTTCTTTGGTGAATAATTCATGCACAGTCACACTTTTCAGCCATCGTAACTGAGAATGTTTTCCATCTCTCCATTAAATGTTGTGGTCTATCAATGTCTGCACACCTCTGTCGTTAACTTCAGGAGTCACGTCATCAGAAAGTACAGTAATCCTTCACAAATGAAACATTTTACTAATGAACACATTCTTCCACAGAATAGCAATTAACAGTAGGTTAACTGTCCTCATTCATAGCTATCTGAAATATACGTAATATTACTATTAGTTTGAGAGCGGACAGTATCCGTCAAAATGGCAAACAAGACTAGTTTTCATATGGTATTAGGCAACGTAGGTGTGCGGAAAAAAGGTATAAATATTCTCGCATCTCTAGCGTCAAGACGGTGCATCATAAAAAAAAAAAAAATGTATAGAAGTTTATAGAGTATTTTTTTTAATGATTATTTTTCATGTAGACACATTTTTTTTTTTCAAAAGTAAGTCCAAAGCGAGATATTCACACACACACACACACACACACACACACACACACACACACACACAAACTCGGGGTGGTAAGGGGGTGTAAAATTAGTTTGTTGTTAAGTACCCATTTAGGAAGACGATAAAACTTATTCCACCTTTCCCTGATTTTTTCCTTACTGTGCCACTTTCCCTCCCCTGCTGACTAGCCTAGACACTGCTGTCTCAGACATATTCTTCTCCCGTCAAAATTTCATAAAACTCTAGATTATCTGAGTTGGGATTAATACTGATTTTTAAATAGCTGATTGTCACAATATTTGCAATATCTCCTTACCTATTGAGGCTCCTATCAGTGCCCTTACTGATATAATTATGTAACAGGAGATTTCTAGGTAAAAATAACAGAACATGGCTAAAGGGAAAAAACTGATATTATAAAGCCAGCAGACTGCAGATATTTTTAGACAGGCCAAGCTGACTGCATTTCGTTTACAGACTATTTACTTTATATAGTTCTACATGGGAGAATTATGCCCAGTATGCATTCTTTTGCTGTTACTTGATTGCAGTAATTGCTTCCAATTTGATTTGACTGGTGCTATTTATTCACATAAACGGCGATTTTAAAACATAAGTGTATGGTATTAACAGTTCTTTGCCATCATTATGTAAACATGACATTTCTGCTGCATTTCATCCTTGTGAGAAACTACAACTGGTTTCCGTTTTTTAGGGTGAGCAGAATGATGCGACGCTCGCATTACCTCATTCTTGCTTTACTGTGCCTAAGTTCACTTTTTTTTTTTTTTTTTTTTTTAGATCCATCTGGGTTACAATGTCTTTGGATGATTTAGATCTCTTTGCGAGACTGGTTCAGTTTGTAAGCGACTGACAATCTTTTACCACAACTCATTGTTGTTATGTAGAAATGAGTCCTTCGCTGCATTGCCCAGCATGCTGGTGTACTGCTAATGTGGCTGTTATTCAAAAAGGATCAGCTGACATTTTTCCATCCGCTGAATATGGACCTGTTTCCATTATTCTGGTTTAGAATGGTTTTTCAGTGCCTGAGGCCCGGCGACTCTCAGTTTTTATTAATGAACGAAATTTGTGGCCACAAAACCAATACAGATTAAGGATGGGCTTGGGTACTTGTGATGCTCTTGTCATCACTCATGATCTACAATCATCTTTGGCTGATGGAAATAATTAGCGATTATTTTTTCTTGATTTTAGTTCTACTTGTTTTCAGTTAATCATTTGCCAATCAAACTGGGTTGCAGTAGGATTGGTAGTTCTGTTTTAAGCATTGTTTCTCCATCCATCCATCATTCAGTCCTATGCCGCCCCATGAGAAGCGTGGAACCCCGGGGCTAGGCAAGTTGGTCTTGACATTTAAGGTAAGAATGGCCAGCCTCAGTCATCCCTGAGTGGCATTACGTAAGCAATAAACCTCAACCACCCCTTGGATATTGACTTACACAGGCTCAATCCGATTGGAGCGCCTTAATTACCCACTAAACTGCCAGGCACCATAATTTGGTTATATGGTTACCACCTAGCGTGGTAAATTGGTAAATGGTTTCCCGGTGTACAAGAAACCATTTACAACCCAGCGTGGTAAATTGTTTCTTGGTGTACAGGATACCAGTTAGCCTGTCACCCATAGGCAGAAGGAAGAGGAAAAGAATGAAATAAAGAAAGACAGAAGAGGAAGGAAGGAAGAGAAGAAAGGGTAGACACCCAAAGCAGCACTACATCGAGTGAGTGGATGGTGAGCGTCTGCACCTACCACTTATTGTTTCTAAATATTTAAATAATAGACAATAGCATGTACGAGGTGACGATATTTCAATCCCTTTAGCACAGTTAAATTTTGTGTCCCACAAGGTGGTGTTTTTAGACCTCTGCTTTTCATATTTTTCACCAGTGACATGTGGTTTAGAGTTTCCTCTAAAATCATTCTTAATAATGATAATACATCTTTATATGCTCCTAGTTCTTCTCCTACTGAGAGAATTTGATTCACGAGCACTCTGAGATGTGATACAGAGAAATAAAGAAAGTATGGTATGAAACCAAAGCCTATTAAACCCAAGATCTTATTGCCTATCTAGCTAGGACACCATTTTCTTTGAATCCAGAAATCATAATTAGTCACTGTAGTAGGTTGCAAGGTGTCACTCTTGGTGAATAGCTTTCTGACTTTCGAGCCACACTCGAGAGAAGTTTGGCCTCCTAAAAATATGTCCCAAAATAATATATTATGATGATGATGCACAGTATTGTTTATATTCGCTTATCTTTTCATTTTCCGAGTACTAAACTCCTATCTGACTCTCTGCTGTTAATTCTGACTTGGTGATTTGGGGTTATGTTTCTAATCAGAATAGACTTCTGGTGATTTCGGGTTATGTTTCTAATCAGAATAGACTTCTGTTGCCTGGTCTTAATCTACCTATCAAATATCGTTTTGTTGGTTCTTTGACTCTAGTTGATGAAATATATTTACTGTTAACCAAATCTTTTCATGCTAAAGTTCGACCAGCTTTTCAACCAGATCATTTATATAGATATTCTTAATACTTAGAGCTGAGGATGTAAACTTTTTTCCGACCCAGTACCCCTGAGTTACCAGATCATCGACCCGTACCCCCATTAATCCGATATTAATATGCTCGTAGAAAGGAAATATATATTAAGGCTACTTCAGTATACAGTAGTAATACAATGGATGTTATCAAATGGTTGAAACTGTAATGACTTTATTAAGCAGTGAAGCATTAACATAATATTCTGCAATGATACTACACGAGTGATTTTTTTTTTTGTGCTAAGAAGAAGGAACCAAAGGCTAGGAGCCAGCAAACTGTTCCTTCCAAGAAAAAAAGCAAAAACAAAACAAGAGAGAACCAAAATTCAAGATCCGATCATTTCGAGATGCCTGGTCACACTGCGTTTGAAAGACTGGAGATCATAGGAAGCTGGAAATGCAGACAGAGGGAGACAGTTCCAGAGTTGACCAGTTGCATAAATGAAGGACTGAGAGTAACGGTTAACTCTTGCATTAGCGAGTTGGACAGAAAAGGGATGAGAGTTTGCTGCTAGAAAGGTGCTACGCTCCCGTCGTAGAGGTGGAGGGATGCAAGCAGACAGTTCAGAGGAGCAGTGACCATTGAAGAAGCGATAGAAAAGAGATAAAGATGGAACAGTGCGGCGAAGAGACAGAGGTTGAAGGGAGCCAGTAAGAGGAGGACAGTTAATGAGACGAAAAACCTTTGACTCCACCCTACTGAGAAGAGCTGTATGTGGGGAGACTCCCCACACATGAGGATTGTACTTCATAAGGATTGTGTGCAGGGGTAAAGAAGGTACGGAGTCGTCTTAACACACCTAATCTCTTGGAAGCAGATTTTACAAGAGATGCAATACGGTCTTTCCAAGATATGTCTTGAGTGAATGAAATCCCAAGCATGTTCAAGGGTGATGTAGAATTAAGCTGGATATTATTAAACATTAGTGGGTACTCCTGTGGAAGATTTTGTCGGGTTGATAGGTGTAAGAACTGAGTCTTGGATGCATTGAAAACAACAAGATTATTTTTACCCCAGTCAGAGATACGAGCCAAGTCAGACATTAGGTGTGACATAGCCTCATCCCTTGTTTGTTGAAGTAACTGCTGAGATGGACATTGCAGGAACCGAATGGAGAGGTGAATGGTGGAATCATGAGCAAACGAGTGGATAGGGTTAGATGTACAGCTTAGAAGGTCATTTATGAATAAAAGAAAGAGAGTTAGTGATAGAACAGAGCCCTGAGGAACACTACTGTTGATAGATCTAGGAGAAGAACGATGGCAGTCTACAACAACAGCTATAGAACGAACAGAAAGGAAGCTAGAGATGATGGTACAGATAGATGGATAGAAACCATAAGAGGGCGGCTTGGAAATTAAAGATTTATGCCAGACTCGATAGAAAGCCTTTGAGATGTCAAATGCAATGGCAAAGTTTTCGCCAAAGTCCCGAAAGGAGCATGAGCAGGAGTCTGAAAGGTAGGCGAGAAGATCGCCAGTGGAGAACCCCTGACGGAACCCGTACTGACGATCAGAAAGAAGGTTGTGACAGGAAAGATGCTTTAAAATTTTTCTGTTCAGAAGAGACTCGAAAACTTTTCAGATACAGGATGTTAAAGCAATTGGACGATAGTTAGAGGGTTGGGAATGGTCACCCTTCTTTGGGAATGGCTGAATGAGAGCAAACTTCCAGCAAGAAGGAAAGGAACAAGTTGATAGACAAAGGCCGTTTACCTAGGCAGGGTGTAAGCACAGAAGCACAGTTCTTGAGGACAACAGGAGGGACTCCATCAGGCCCATATGCTTCGTTAGTGTTGAAGCCAGTGATGGCAGAAAATCCATCAGCTGAAGAAATTTTAATGTCAGCCATGAGGAAGTCAGAGGGGGGAAGTGATGGAAGAACAGCACCGGAATCGTCTAAGGTAGAATTGGAGGAAAGAGTCTGAGCGAGGAGATCTGCCTTATCAGTAGAAGAAATAGCTACAAAGCCATCAAAGTGGAAAAGAGGAGGGAAGGATGATGAGGTAAAGTTGTTAGATAGGTTTTTGGCAAGGTGCCAGAAGGAGCGGGAAGAATTCGAGTTGGAGAGTTGAGAACATTTAGTATGGATGAAATTATTTATATCAGGGCGAAGAACAGACTTAGCACGATTCCGGGCAGAAACATAAAAAAGATGTGATTCAAGAAATTGTTCTTACTTTATTAAGAAATTAAACATTAGCACTAATTCACAGTAGAATGGTACTATACCGGTGTTGTATGACTAACGAAATTATAATTGCTTCGTATAGCAAGTAAGTATTAACATCATGTTTAAAATATGACAACCAGTACTAAACTTCATTGCAAAGGCTGTGCCTGTTTTGTGCAAATAAGTTTCTCAGTTGGAGAAGCAGCATCAGACATTCTCGAAGGTCATGCTCCAAAGTATGCTGTGCTTGGTCTTTTATTTCTCATGTCCAATAGCTTTGAAATTCTTGCTCACATAGGTAAGTACTCTGTAGCATTAGCAAACACTTTACAACAAAGTAAGCTGCAGCAGGGTGAAGCTCACTCATTTTAAACCAGATCTTCGTCAAGGGAAGTATTTGCATCTTTTGCAAGAAAGTCGTTCACCAACTCTGGGAGTTCCTCTTGCAAGTTATCTAGAAGAAGGTGCACATTAACAGTGAATGGGTTTTTAATGTTTTTATTCCAAGTTGTTTAGTTCGAGGAATTAAAAGTACAACTCCATCTGCAGGGAAGGAAGATGTGTTTGCACAAGAGGCACTAATTCTAATTATTCAGTGCCCTGGTTTTATCAAGTGCCTCACTAAGACGTTCAGATAAGCTACGATTTTCATCTTTGACTTCCCATACCTCCAGCATCAAGATGAATGATCTTAGTTTGTCAAAAAAAATAAATGACTGTGGTAAAACGGCCTTGTAGGAATAAGTGTAACGTGTTTAGACATAGGAATGCATCCTTTAAGTAGACTGCCTTTCGAGCCACTGATTGCCTGACAATTGATTTATAGACTAAAGCAACTTTTGTTGTCACGTTTGAAGAATTCGGAAAGTTTTTCCTTCTGTGTCTCTCTTTTTGATACGACATTCTCCCTTGCTAACCGACACACCTTAGTGTGAAAGAGTAACACCTCTTCATCTGATTCAAACTCTTGGCACAGTAGGAGGAAGAGTCATGCACTAAAGGTACTTGACATGATGGTATTTACCACGTGCACAACATCAAGCACTAGTCGTAACTCAGGTGGGAGAGTTTTAGATGCGAGAGCATATCAGTGAAGCATAAAATGAAGAAGCCTTGTTTCCGAATTAGCCACATTCGCTTTTTCTCGAAATCTTGATTGATGGACAAGTATTCCTGATCTTCCGCCAGCTGTGAACACACATATAGTATTACAAGAGTCATCCAGCCTCTAGAAAAACTGGAATATGCCTTCACCTCTTGTGGTCGACGTCATAGCATGAAAGAATAAGAAATCTTCCTTGAAATCTCCACCACTTATGTATCGAACAAACACCAGGAGCTGGGCACAAACAGCCACGTTAGCTGACTCAACAAGCTCGATTGCAAAGTTGCCTAAAGATGTCCATTTTACTTAAGAAATCACTTGTTATTTGAAATCTACTGGCATATCTAATATTCGTCGATGAACCGTTTAATTAAGAAGGGTATTTATATGACCTTCTTAGCATCGCGTCCAGTTACACAGTGGATCATATCTTTACAGGAAAGGATGATTAACTTATCTGCAATGTTGTAAGTTTTCTCCCTCGTGCAATTGTCAGTGATACCATTTACGATGCATGTAACCCAGAATCATTTTGTTGACTGTACTGTCCTAGATGATCAAAGCATGCTTGCTTCAGTTTCTCTTATTGTGCTTGAAGAACATAGCGTTCTTACTTTGACGATTCGGATGACTTCTATGGAAATGTCGCTTGAGAAAGCTTGGTTTCATGCACTGCTGTGATTAATTTTGTAGCATATAACACTGTGGAAATTCACATCCGTTTTTGTCGATAGTAATGAATTCATAGTGAATGTAGTTTTCATCATACGGACGTTTCTTCACTGATGTGGTCATAACGGTATGATATAGTATTAAAAATACTTATATTTCAAAAGGCATACATAGTCATTCACAGTGATACGAGGTTATAATATCGCCAGGGTCGTAAGATTACACAATACAAACACCACCAGACATTCGTATTATCATCACCACCGTCAGATCACACAGTAGAAACACTTCCAGGCAGTCATACTACTAACAGGTCACTCAAAAGATTATCTGCAAGTGATAGAATCAACACTGTCGTAAGCTCACACAGTGATCTTACGACATGCATACATCACACAGTGGAAACAATTTCAGACTGTCAAAATAACAAATGACTAAACCACAGGGGAACTCAGTGGAGAGGATCTCTCGGACAAGGATAACGTAATTTCCAAACCACTCATCGTAATGTGATAAAGTTTCTCATCACTGATGAGGGTTTCCCAAAAAGTGTTTTCAGAATCCAGAATCTGTAATACGATCCGGATCAGTCCCCAAAATTAATCGACTGTTCTTTTGGACATGGGCTATCTACGCACCAAATTTGGTCCGGATCTCTCTTTTAGTTTTGAATCATCCTGCTAACAGACGAAAAACCTAATATTAACCAAACAAACAAACAAACAGGGATGAAAGCATACTCTCCTTGTCGGAAAGAACAAAGTTAATATACGAAGTGACTATAGAATGGTAGATAACAGCCAGATTCAATTTCAGAAATGAAAGGACGAAGATGATTAAAAATGAAAATATATGGCCAATAAAAGTAAGCAAAAACTAGACGGGCACTCACTGGAGCGCATCTCTACAACAAGGCCAACGTGATTTCCAAACCACTCTTCTTAATGGGTTAGGGTTTCTCATCAATGATTAGTGTTTTGAAAAAAAAAGTTTTCCGGATCCAGAATCTGTAATGCAATCCGTATCGGTCCCAAAAATTAATCGATTGTTCCCTGGGACATGTGCTATCTACCCGACAAATGTTGTCAAAATCTCTTATTAGTTACTGAGTAATCCTGCTAACAGACAAACTAACAAACATCAGTCCCAAAAGTTAACGATTGTTCCCTGGGATATAGTTTATCTACCCACCAAATTTGGTCCAAATCTGTTTTTCTCAGTTTTTGAGTAATCCTGCTAACAAACAAACAAACAGGAGTGAAAACATACTCTCCTTGTCGGAAAGAACAATACAGACACCATCAGGCAGTCATACTCTGGTGGCTCTGTAGCTATTTCTTCTACTGATAAAGCAGATCTCTTCGCTCAGACTTTCTCTTCCAAGTCCACATTAGACGAATCCGGTGCTGTTCCTCCATCACTTCCCCCCTCTGATTTCCTCATGGCTGACATAAAAATTTATTCAGCTATTGTATTTTCTGCCACCACTAGCCTCAAGGCATAAAGCCTGAGGGGGTCCCTCTTGCTGTCCTCAAGAACTATGCTTCTGTGCGTACACCCAGCATAGGTAAACTCTTTCGCCTTTGTCTTTCAACTTGCTGGAAGTTTGCTCTCATTCAGCCAGTCCCAAAGAAGGGTGACCATTCCCAGCTCTCTAACTAGAGTCCAGTTGCTTTAACATCCTGTGTCTCAAAAGTTTTCGAGACTACTCTTAACAGAAAAATTTTAAAGCATCTTTCCTATCACAACATTCTTTCTGATCGTCAGTATGGGTTCCATCAGGGACGCTCCACTGGCGATCTTGTCACCTACCTTTCAGACTCCTGCTCATCCTCCTCTCGGGACTTTGGCGAAAACTTTGCCATTGCACTTGACATCTCAAAGGCTTGTGATCGAGTCTGGCATAAATCTTTAATTTCCAAACTGCCCTCTTATGGTTTCTAACAATCTGTGCCTTCATCTCTAGCTTCCTTTCTGGTCGTTCTATTGCCGCTGTTGAAGACGGCCATCTTTCTTCTTCTAGATCTGTCAACAGTAGCGTTCCTCAGGGCTCTATCCTATCACCAACTCTCTTCCTTTTATTCATCAATGATCTTCTAAGCCGTACATCTAACCACATCCACTTGTATGCTGATGATTCCACCCTTCACCTTTCCATTCGGTTCCCGCAACGCCCATCTCAGCAGTTACTTCAACAAACAAGGGATGAAGCTATGGCACACCTAATGTCTGACTTGGCTCATATCTCTGACTGGAGTAAAAATAATCTTGTTTTTAATGCATCAAACACGCAGTTCTTATACCTATCAACCCGATAAAATCTTCCACAGGAGTACCATCTAATGTTTAATAATGAACAGTTATGTCCTGCATCATCCTTGAACATGCTTGGGGTTTCATTCACTCGGGATTTATCTTGGAAAGATAATATTACATCTCTTGTAAAATCTGCTTCAAGAGATTAGGAGTGTTAAGCCGACTCTGTACCTTCTTTACCCCTGCACAGTTGTTGACTTTATACACGGGTTTTATTCGCCGCTGTGTAGAGTACAACTCTCATGTGTGGGGAGGCTCCCCATATACAGCTCCTCTCAATAGGGTGGAGTCAAAGGCTTTTCATTTCATTAACTCTCCTCCTCTTACTGATTCCCTTCAACCTCTGTCTATTTGCTGCACTGTTGCATCCTTATCTCTTTTCTTTCGTTACTTCCATGGTCACTGCTCCTCTGAACTGTCTGCTTGCATCCTTCCATCTCTACAATGGGTGCGTAGCACCCGTCTAGCAACACACTCTCATCCCTTTTCTGTCCACCTCTCTAATGTAAAAGTTAACCGTTACTCCCAGTCCATCATTTATGCAACAGGTCAACTCTGGAACTATCTCCCTCTGTCTATTTCCTACTTCCTATGACCTCCAGTCTTTCAAACATAGTGTGTCCAGGCATCTCGAAATGAACGGATCTTGAATTTGGCTCTCTTTTGAATCTTTTTTGTTTTTTCCTTGGAAGGAACTGTTATGCCGGCTCCTTCCTTCTTCCTCGCACAAGAAAAAAAAATGCTAATCACCACCGTCGTTAGATCACACATTAGAAACAACTTCAGGTAATCATATTACCATTAATGTCAAAAGAACAAACAGTAGCTAGAAAGCACTCAGTGAATGCATACCTCCGCCAGCACCAAAAATTCTAAGATTCGCTGTTCAGCAGCCGCAATACTACCACAGTCATAAGCCTAAGTTACCAAAATGCTGTAACACCACTAAGTAATTGTAATCATTATCACACTGCAAAACAAAAACAAAAAATATTGACATATATATCAGCGTATTATGAAAAATGCCAACACACTATCAGAAATACTATGATCATGCCTCATTAACGTAAACACATATCTGGAGATAATGGGACAGTAAGTACGTGGATCAGTTGTGGCTTGTAGTACCATCCCCCTCTTCCCCTTCCACCTCCTTTGCTCATGATCAGGACCTCCAGTCTCCGAAGGACTCCAGCCTCGACCCTCTTGCCTCCATTGACATTGACGCTGCCGCCATTGCCCAGAACATCATGGCTAAGTTAAAGAAACACAATTTACTCACAGTTCAATATCCATATTAACTTTTATATTAAATTTCAAGCATAGCTCCAAGCTACCCCTGTTTTTTTTTTTTCGACCTTGATTGGCGGGCCTTCCACCCTTGGCCAGCTTCCACTCTGACTAAGTCAGGTGGAAATACCTTAACAACAACAACAACTACAACAGTCCCCCCCCCTCCTTTGATCCAGTGTGTCAATCCCATCAGTGTTGCCAGATGGCTCGGAGGTAATTTCAGGAGATTGTGACCGAAAATTTCAGAGAAACGAGTATAAATTCGGGAGTTTCTCATTTTAATACATTACACACCGTACATTACTCACTTTATGGTACTGACAATAATTAGTAGATCAAATAATGAAGAAATTAATGAAATTAAAGAAATTTTTTTTAACAAAATATTGCCATGAAAATTACCCTATCAATAATCAGTTCAAACAACTACCTTTAGACATGCAAAGATGCACCAAAATTTTAATCTTTCTCCTCACCATCACCTCCCATGCGATCATCATCATCAGAACCATCAGCAGCTTTTTGGCTAATACATTTTTTTTTCTTATAAATGACACTAATCATTCTTTTCCTTATTTCTTTGTTTACTTTAAAATTATGACAACTCTCACATTACAGAAGCCTTTTAATGTGACGCATTGCACAAAGACTTTGAGATAACACCCTATTCCTCAATTTTGTTTTCATGCGGTTTATATAAGAAAAACCTCTTTCAGTTGTTGCACTGGAGCGATGCAAACAGCAAATTTAGCATGAAGTCAGACAGGTGTGGATACACAGGCTCAGTGTCTCCTCTTTTTGCGACACGCACTTTTATCGAAAACGGAGTTGTGCTGAGAACATAGCTCAGTACAGTACATCATAGTTTCTGAGCAGCCTTCATTCTGTGTCTGTATCTGGTGCAGTCTCAGAGGTAACAAGGGAGGGAAATGAGGTCATTAATGGAGCAAGTTATACTACTGATCTTACAATAAGGATTCAGTACCTCTAAATTTTGGTGAGTAGCATCAGCGATGGGGAATTCTCTCTCTCTCTCTCTCTCTCTCTCTCTCTCTCTCTCTCTCTCTCTCTCTCTCTCTCAGACGTTCAAGTGAGCTTCTGTGGATTTTAACTACAATTCAGCAAAATATCTGTAGACATTCTGGGTCACTGATCGAAATTTCGGGAGGTAATGGCAAAATCCTTAAAAATTTCTGGACTTGGTTCACAGATTACACACATATCCAAAGCCACTCCAACACAACAGTCACACAAGCACTTCTCACCCTACATACAGCCTCTGCAGAGTACCACATGTTGGTGGAGTGGAGATACAGATAGATAGATAGATAGATTTCTGGAGATTCATCAGAATTTCAGTAGATCTACCGATATTTCGGGAGATCTGACATCACTGGATTCCATATGCAGAATTATACTAGACTTCACTTTAAATTATGCTTAACTGAGCGAAATTGTGTTCAAGGAGTCACCAAATTATGCCAACTTTTTGCTAAACATGTTAGTTTATTATCCCAGAGTTAAAGTACGTGCAAAGTGAAAAACACTGATCCGAAAAACTTCATCATAATTACCACTATAGAGAGATACATAATGCATCATTTAACAGCACGAGATGAAAACAAGTGATTTACGTGTGAAAATTGGCGTAGATAACCTTAGTAAACTCGATATAGATAATATCTAAAGAAACTTGGTCATTTCATCAGGTTATTATATAATTTCTTATATATTTCTTTGCTTACTGGGTTATTCATGCCATGTGTTGGCTGAAAACCGTTGGTCACCTGATGTCTTTAAGCCTTCACAGAATAATCAGTTCATTTGACAGAACAATTTGATACCTTGTTCTCCTCGTTTTTACAGTATTTAACTGAGTAGTTTGACAAAAATGTTCTGATTCCAGACACTGCAGTTTGGATACCTTACGCATGTTATTATAACCCATTTTAGTAATACTGAAGTATTCTCTTTCAGTATATTATTTTTAAGGACGTATACTTGCAGCTGAATTACGAATATCATTCACGAATTCAAGAGTAATTTACCTTTATACGTCACGCGAAGTAAATCGAAACTCCGTTATTGCAACCATTTTTAGTTGGGCTAGCAGTTGCTAAATATAACAATAACACCACCACCATCACCACAAACAATAACAATAATCATCATCATCCAGTCTATTTTTGCCACATCAGGAGCGTATGAGTCCGGGGCTATGCCATTCACTCCCTACATTTAAGGCAAGGGTGACTAACCTCATTCTTCCCTCAGGCCCGTTATATGGGCAATAAACTCCAACCTACACTCGGATAAAGCCCCCTGCATGTTAAATCCGGTAAGAGCGCTAGACAACCATGTGTCATTTTGCTATATGGTTACCAGTCAGCGCAGTAAATAGCTTACCCTTTGGGTTGTAACACACTGTACTCACCCAAAAGCAGCACTACATCGAGTAAGTGGATGATCGGCGCCTCCATCTACATAATAATAGTAGTAGTAAAAATAATAATAATAATAATAATAATAATAATAATAATAATAATAATAATAATAATCCATCCATCCTTCCATCCATCATCCAATCCTACAACATAATAATAATAATAAAAATAATGATAATCCATCCATCCTTCATCAAATGCTAAGGAGCCCGTGGCTAGGCAAGTTGTTCCTGACATTTAAGATGACAGTGATCAGCTTCACTCATCTCTGAGTGTATAACATGAGCAATAAACTCCAAACATCCCTTGCATATAAACGTTCACCGGCTCAATCCGACTGGAGCGCCATAATTACCCACTAAACCACCAGGCGCCATAATTTGGTTATATGGTCACCACTCAGCGTAGTAAATGGTTTCCTGGTGTACAGGAAACCAGTTGGCCTGTGACTCAGTGTAGAGTCACCCATAGGCAGAAGGAAGAGGAAAGCATGAGGGAAAGACAGAAGAGGGAGTGTAAAGTCATCCGTAGGCAGAAGAAAGAGGAAAGAAAGAAGGAAAGACAGACGAGGAAGGATGAAAGAGAGGAAAAGGGCAGACACCCAAAGCAGCATCACATCGAGTGAGTGGATGGTGAGCGCCCCCACCTACCACAAGTATAATGATAATAATAATAATAATAGTTTATCGATCTATCTATCTATTGCCAGACTCCTTAATCCCGTAAGGGGTGGCCACAAACAAATCGCTTCCATAACGCTTTGTCCTCCGCCATTTCACTGCCCTGCTCCCAGCTCACACCCCCCTCTCTCATATACCTCTCCACTCCAACCCTCCAACTCATCCTTGGCCTCTCCCTCCCTCTCCCCCCCTCCACCTTACTCATATACACTCTCCTCGTCAGTCTCTCACTCTCCATCCTCTCCACATGGCCAAACCACCTTAATGTATTTCTCCTAACGCTTCCTATCACATCCACATCCACACCACAACGCTCCTTCACTTCCTCATTTGTCAGTCTGTCTATCCATGTGACTCCACAGGCTCCTCTCAAATAACTCATTTCCACTGCTCTCACTCTTGACTTCTGTCCCTCCAACAGGATCCAAGCTTCACTTCCATACGTTAAAGTTGGTATCATAATACTGTCATGTAGCAGCTTTTTCACTTCCATGCTCACTTCCCTGTTTCTTATCACTGCTTTCAAGGAACCAGCAACCTTTCTTCCCTGTTGCACCCTTCCAAGCACTTCACCATCTAAACTTCCATCCTTACTCATCACACTACCCAAGTACTTAAATGCACTCACATTCTCCATATCCTCCCCATCCAATCTCACTGTACATTCACTGAATTCACTTTTCTCAAAGACCATCATTTTACTCTTCCCTACATTCACCTTTGGATTCCGTTTCTTACACACACTTCCAAACTCATCTACCAAGCCTTGTACTCGTAGCTCCCCTTAGTCTTCACTTAACAACACAGTATCATCTGCAAACAACAGTACAGGGAGTTTCCAAACACTGCCCTCTCTCACTAAGGCCGCTCCAATATTCACTGCCCTACCTTGCATCTCTTTTATAACCCCATCCATATACAGATTCAACAGCCATGGAGACAGTACACATCCTTGTTTCAATTGAACATTCAAATGAAAAAGTTCACTCAGTTCACCATCCACAAACACTGGAGCCTTAGCACCCTCATACATACTCTTCACGGCCTTCAACAACTTCCCATCTACTCCATATATTCTTAAGACTTTCCACAATCCTTGTCTATCCACCCTGTCATATGCTTTCACCAAATACATGAAGGCTGCATACAACTTCTTTCCCATCTCTAGAAATTTTTTAACTAAGGATATAAGAATGAATATCTGATTTACACAACCTCTTTCCTTCCTAAAACCTCCCTGAACTTCTTCAACTAATTCATTTGTTATTTCCCTAAATCTGTCAATAAGTATCCTACCATATACTTTTCCCATACTTTTCCAATTACACTAAGAAGGCAAATGCCCCTATGATTACCACACACTTCTTTTTCCTCTTTTTCTTTGTACAGGGCAATAATTATACCTGACTTCCAATCCTCCGGGACTCTCCTTTCCTCCCAGGCCAATCTGCACACCTTCCACATCCATTCTAATACAATCTCTCTCTCCCATACTTCAGCATTTCACCACACACCCCATCAATTCCTGGGGTTTCCCCATTTTAACTTTCTTCATTGCTTCCACAACTTCCATCCTACTGATTTCTTCCTTTCTTCCCACATCCCTCCTTCTCCAAGCTATTCCCCAGCCACTTATACATGCATTAATTTCATTCTCTGTGTTCAACAGTCCATTAAATTGTTCTCTTCATTTGTTCACTATTTCTTCCTTCTCCACTAGTAATCTACCATTTTTATCTTTCACTCCTCAACTAAATTCTTTGGCATCCCGTCTAACTCTCTTTACCTCCTTCCAAAACATTTTTTTAACCCCTAAACCGCTGGTCGTCACTTTCATGACGGTCGGGTGCAATGGATCATACCTCGGGGCGTCACTTCAGTGACTCTGTGTTTTTTTTTTTATTTGCCCGGGCTTTCAGGTGGTAATTTGTATCATCTATCAGCACTGCCAATGCCCAACAATAGTCAGAGCTGCTAATGTCATCAGTACTCCCATCCATTGTTGACAATTTAGCCATTTTCCCCCATTCTAGACTCCCCTCCCTATCTCTCCTCCAATACCCTCTTGTGTCGTCTGCTCAGCCGATCTGCGCTAAGCAAATCTTCCCTGGATTTTTCCACTGTTTTCATCCATTGAAATGAGCCCTATGCTCTATTCCTATACAAAATAATATATATATATATATATATATATAAATAAGTTAATTGATAGTGCCATACACCTGAATTGGCTAATTATCACTTGGCAACATCCAACCTGCACTCGTTCGGTAAATTCCCCTGCTTTTTTCCGCCATGAAATATGCCTTATGAGCTACTCTCGTAATATAAATGTATAAAAGAAAGGAAGGGAGAAGCCTGAGTGATATTTATATTCACCTGGAACTACCTAATTTATTATGTATTGTCGAGATTTGCTACGACTTATTTCTTACCATATACAAGCATATACATTAGCAGCTGACATTTTCAACTCTTGGCTACTGAGATAAGTATTGTACAGTCAGTTCGCGCTCGTCCTTCACGGTGAAGTCACGTCGCAGTCGCGCCCCTCCATTTCTGCCCCCTTTGCGCCCATTATAAAAGGCCCTGTTACCTCTATTCCTACTAAACATCGTGTGGGAAGTGGTAAAGGACTGTAGATATGTAGTGCGATAAATTTAGCATTCTTGAAATTTGAGACAATAGGGAATTTTCTGTTACTGCCAAAACATTAAGAAGGCCTCATTAATAATTAAAAATTATTTGGTATCGCTGCCACCACCCAGCAGTTGCCGGGGAAAAAAAAATGTTATTTATGATTTAGTCCCATACGATGGAAGAGGAACAAGGGGCCTCTGGCACTAACAAGGTAACGTGAGCTTTTTATAGGAGAGCGTGGTTCTTTAGACGTAACATGCCGTGCGGGCCACTCAGTCTATACTTATACTACCCCATAGGATCATAACCAAACACATTTTATTATAATTTACTTATCTATATTATTATCCTTCTATCTCTGTCTATCTATTGCCAGATGCCATAATCCCGTAAGGGGTGGCCATTTGACTCTGAGTTATTTGTTTTACAGGGAGGGGCACTAACCCTCCACCAACCCACTTGTTGACACGTAGGGAGAACGTATGGTTTGGTTATATGGTTACCACCCAGCGTTGTAAATGGTTTCTTGGTTTACAGGAAACCATTTGGCTTGTCACTCAATGTAAAGCCACCTGTAAAGGGAAGAAAAGCAATAAGAAGTGACAGGAAAGATGGGAGAAATAGGAAGAGAGGAGGGCAGGCTCAGAAAGAGAATGATAAAGGCTAAGGAAGAAGTAGGCAGCACTACATCAAGTGAGTGGATGATGGTCCTTAATTACACAAAAATGAAATAGTTTCAAGCAAGATTTAATTACTAGATCTTAATGAATCAATAGTCTCTATTACGCCAGAATAATTGAAAGAGAGAATGCAAGATCTATTCCACACAGATTATAATTCATCTGTCCCGTCTAACGTGTTACATGATAACCTCATCCCGACGACACCATAGAAAACTTCTTCAATAGGGGTAACACCCATAAACCACTCCACGGTCTCACACGGACTCGTAGTGATACCCAGTTACACGTAATACACCGTTTTCTCCAATTCTAAAGAAATCATCCATATTTTATCTGGGTTACACCACATAACATATCTAGGAAGAAGATACATAAACCAAGATTATTACACTATACAACTCAGCGCTCACAGTGCTCCACACGGCGGGATGATACACTATTCCGCCTTCTCACACACCTTTAACCAACATATTACATTTGTTTGATAGTTATTAGCGTACTAAGTGGACCAACCGACTTTGACTATACTGTGCATTGGAAATAGACTATGTGAAAATTAGTGTAAAGGGCTTTCGTGCACTGGTCGATGTGACTCTCATACAATGGCCGGCGCAGACNTTACATAACCTAATGTAAATTACATACATCATATACTTAAACTATACTTATACTAACTTAAATTACTCTTATACTACTTATATGTAAGAAAAATGGCATTACAGATATATATAAGTGTAATAAAGTACTAGAAATAATAGTGTGAGTGTGTATATTGTTACTGGCGTAGATACCCCAGTTGTGTGATAGAAATAGGAGAGGGAGATAATACGTGTACAGATAAAAGGAGCCGCTGAGAAATCAGTTAATCCTTTCCTATCGTGTTCTGACCTGGTGGGTCGGACAAAGGGTCACTGTGTGTACACAGCGGTCAAAAAGGTTCACTGGAAATAGATTAGGAGATTATCACAAAGATCCTATTTCTCAGTTTAACTGCTCTTGTCCGTGAGAAAGTACAATAAGCTTGAGAGGGGCGGAGCATATTTTCAGAGTAACGGCCAATCAAAATAGGCTAAATATTTCTCTGCCTTTCTTGATGGCTCATAATTGGCTATGGGTGAGCTGAGTAAGGCTCTCATGGGTCGTACGAGGTACTAGTACTGTTTGAGTGGCTGGAGATTATTATTCCAAACGCCTAATGGCTAAATAACTGAAAGAGGCAGAGAACCGACCTTTTATAAGCTCGATCTAGGAGAGAGAGCTCACATCTAAAGTGATTTTTCAAGAGACACATTCATACGTCTTTGTACAGTCACGTACTTTGTTTGTCACATTTTATTACACTTTCCCTCATAGTTTCTCTTTGCTTAATACATGATGTTAATTTCAAAAGACACTTTTTGCACCATTATTAGTTTATTCACTACTCCAACTACACTTGTATAATTTATTCACTTCTCTCACCTATACTTATGTGTGATTTATACTTGGTTTTTACCCTGTCTCCAAGCCAATGGTGTTCAGTATCTGTGAGTATTTGTTTGTGTACCTACGCTCCACTGAGTTGTGATCTGGTTAGGTAAGAGTACCTAATTTATGTTTGCATTACGCAGAGCTATTTGTGCATTTTTCTCTTTGTAATCCGAACCCGGAATCACTTATTGGATGTGTGTTATAGTGTACAGTAAAGTTAAGTTAGTTTTCGTGTGAACTTTACCTTATCCCTTTTGGTGATTAATTTAAGGGTTAAGAGTGCACCTTAATATACACGTCCGTAACAAAATTTGGCGACCTCTTACAAGGATAGCTCTGTGGTGTATTAATAACTTTGGTCTCTATAACAATTTGGTGACCTTTTTCCAGGATTGCTCGGTTACATATTAATAACCGTGGCAAATACACAGTGCTTACTTTAATATGATCAGTGATAGTGATAGCCTACACCAATCAAAGTGAAAACTCTTAAGAAGCACGAGCTTAAATTGCTTGCCTAGGCCTTAAATGTGACAATTTCTGCCTCCATTAATAAGACTAGCTTACTTGATTTAGTGTTGGAAATCATGTTTGCACAAAGTGAGTCCTCCATTGCTAGTCCTGAGCCAGTTGATACTGCACAAGTCGTTGATCCTGAACCTTTATCATCGGAGACACCAGGGCCCAGTGTTGTTTCTGTTCATGAGCCTAGTGACCAATTACAACTTGAGATAGCCAGACTTAAGCTGAGGGAATTGGAAAAACAAGCCCAGATGAGACAAAAGGAAATGGATCATGAATTCAGAATGAAGCAAGCTGATAGATTACCTAGAGCTAATAGTTCATCCGGCAGTAGTTCATCTTTTGATGTTGCTAAGAATATTAAGCTGGTCCCTCCCTTTAACGAGCAAGACGTCACTAAATACTTTCATATGTTTGAAAAGGTGGCAGGTCGTCTCTCATGGCCAAAAGACTCGTGGACAATATTGTTGCAGAGTGTTTTAAAAGGAAAGGCTCAAGAGGTTTATATTTCTTTATCAGTGGAGCAAAGTGCTAAATATGACTGTCTAAATGAGGCCATTCTAAAATCATACGAACTCGTGCCAGAGGCATATAGGCTTAAGTTTAGATCTACTTTTAAACAGAAAGATCAAACTCATGTAGAGTATGTTAGAATACTTACAGATGTATGTGATAATTGGTTACGTGCTAAGAACGTTAATTCTTTCCCAAAATTAAGGTAGTTAATTATCTTGGAGAGTTTTACTGATAAAACAAACAGGGATATTGCAACACACTTGGTGGAGAAGCATGTAGATGCCCTAGATGAGGCTGCCTTAGTTGCTGATAATTATAGTATTATTCATAAGCATGAACGTAAGCCTCATTCATTTGCTAAGGGTAGGAGAGTGAACCAACCAGTTTTTGTGAACCCTTCTTCTGGTAAATGCAAGTTGATGTTAAGCGACACTAGTGGAAATGTTGCAACCCCAGAGCATGTTAGTTCCACGAAAGTAAGTGAGGACAGTGTTGCCAGAGGGTCAAGAAAAGGTGTCAGATTTTGCCAGTATTGCCAGAAAACGGGGCACTGGGAGGATTGGTGCTGGAAGAAACGAGGGAAAAGTTATAATGTGAAACCTATTTCTTTGGTAAACTCTTGGGGAGCTTTTGACACCAACAGTGAGCAGCCTTCCACAGTTATTGTTAGCGGTAGTCAGACACCACCCCAGCAAGTGCAAATTGTTGATAAGGCCAGAGTGGAGCTGTCAGTTGTTGATAGAAAGACTCCTGTAGAGCCATTGTTAGTCACTAGTAAGACTGGAGCAGTGCAGCCGTCTGGTTCAAGTGAGAGTGGTAATAAGACTCCATCAGAGTGTCCTCCCCTAAGTAGTACAGTAAGTGACTCCTCCCCAAATAATTTATTTGCTAACTTTATATCTAAAGGGTTAGTTTCACTTGATGGAAAAGGTGGTAAGGAAGTCACTATACTTAGAGACACAGGAGCTTCTCAGTCACTAATGTTGAAGGGGATTGTTGATGTAGCTGACCCTAATGAATGTGTCTTGTTGCAGGGTCTAGCTGAGTTTGTATCTGTTCCCCTAGTTGAGGTGAAGGGTTCAGTGAGTGTGGGTGTTGTTGACCAACATCCTGTACAAGGAGTCACTTTCCTTTTGGGCAATGACTTGGCGGGAGGACAGGTAAGTGCTGTTCCCTGTGTGTCAAAAACTCCCCTGAGTGAGGATAGGATAGAGTTGGATTCTATTGTATTTCCCGCGTGTGCTGTAACCAGAGCTATGACGACAAAGGCCAGCCTTGCTAATGTTGATAGTCATGGCACTGGCATTGCCGATGATGTTATTAGGCTTGGTGATACCTTTTTTGCCCAGTTAAATGACTCTGAGATTGATGATTCTCCTCACACTGATGTAAATGCAAGATTGGCTGATGTGCAAAGATCTGATCCAGAGATTGCCACTTTAGTTGAGTCAGCAGTTAGGGAAGATGAATGTGAGTCTGAATTGAGAGAATGTTATTATTTACTGCCAAATGACGTATTAATGTGAAGGTGGAGATCTCCTAGTGTTGCTCATGATAACGAGTGGGAGATGGTACACCAGGTGGTAGTTCCAAGGCCCTATAGGCAAAGAATTATGTCCATTGCTCATGACTCTTCTTTAGCAGGTCACTTGGGTGTGAGGAAGACACTCTCCCGCATCTGGCAGCATTTTTATTGGCCTGGAATTCGTCGAGATGTCGCACGGTTCTGTAGGTCATGTCACACCTGTCAGCTAGTCGGTAAGAGCAATAAGCCGATCCCTACGGCTCCTTTGATTCCTCTACCTGTGTTTGAGGCCCATTCACTAGAGTCCTTGTGGACATTGTTGGTCCTTTACCTACAACCTCTTCAGTCCACCAGTACATCCTCACAATGTTAGACATGGCCACTAGATATCCTGAAGCCATTCCCTTGAGGAATATTTCGGCTAAATTGGTTGTAAAAGAGATGCTGACCTTCTTTACCCGTTTTGGACTCCCTAAGGAACTTCAATCAGACCAAGGCAGTAATTTTAATTCCAGACTGTTCAGACAAACCCTTAAGGAGTTAGGCATCTCCCAGATCACATCTGCAGCATATCATCCTCAGAGTCAGGGAGCATTAGAGAAGTATCACCAAACTTTGAAACACATGCTCAAGAAGCTGTGTGCTGATGAAAAGGACTGGGACAAGTGTTTGCCCTTTTTACTGTTTGCAACTAGAGAGGCACCAAGTGAGTCTTTAGGCTACTCCCCATTTCAGTTGATTTTTGGCCATGAGGTAAGAGGCCCACTTAAACTTCTCAAAGAACAATGGGTCAAGGATGATGATCAGATTAACTTGTTAGACTATGTGTCAAAATTTAAAGACAGATTGGCCTATAGCATGGAAGTAGCCAGGGCACACTTAGAGTCATCTCAGGAGAAGATGAAGAGATGGTACGACCACTCTAAGAAAGTTAGGAACAGGATCTTCAACATGGGTAACTTAGTCCTTGTTTTACTACCCATTCAAGGTCAGCCTCTGCAGGCAAGTTTTGCGGGTCCTTATGTGGTTGAGAAGAGGGTAGGTGAAGTGAATTATGTCATTTTAACCCCAGACCGGAGGAAGGAACGGAGACTGTGCCATATCAATACTGTATGTTGAAGGAGTACCACAGGCGAGACGTGGACCCTCTTCAGGCTGCGTGTGTGGTGGTGGCTACCGAGTTGGTGGAGGACGAGGGCTGCCCTTTGACGTTGGACCAGACGACCAGTTGGAGAGGAAACCACTGCGCTTGGAGCACGCTGGCGGATAGACTCTCCCACTTGACTGCAGAGCAACGTGCCGAGCTGGTTGCAGTTCTCAGCATGTTCCCTGACGTCTTCTGGGACACCCCAGGACGGACGTATGTGGCACAGCATGATGTGGTCGTTGGAGATGCTGGTCCTGTGAAGCAGTCACCCTACCGGGCTAGTCCTTCGAAGCAGACCATCATCCAGGAGGAACTGAACTACCTGTTGCAGCAAGGGTTAGTCGAGCCCTGCCAAAGTGAGTGGTGCTCCCCGGTCATAGTGGTTCCTAAACCCGATGGGTCTCATCGTCTTTGCATTGATTACCGTAAAGTTAACTCTCTTACGAAAACGGAAACCTACCCACTACCTAGAGTAGATGATTGTGTAGATGCTATTGGCACTGCTAAATCCTTAACCAAGTTGGATTTGATGAAGGGATATTGGCAAGTCCCTCTCACAGAAAGGGCCCAAGAAATTTCCTGTTTTGTGGTTGGTGGCAGTACTTATAAATGTAAAGTCATGCCCTATGGTATGAAGAATGCTTCTGCCACCTTCCAAAGGCTGATGAATGATCTCACCCAGGGTTTGGATGTTGTGTAACCTACATTGATGATGTTGTAATCTTTAGCAATACTTGGGAACAACACTTGAGCCAACTAGATGCCTTGCTGCAGAGACTGTCCTCTGCTAATTTAGTGCTTAATTTACCTAAATGTGAATTTGTAAGGGCTCAAGTGCAGTACCTGTGTTATGTGGTCGTCTTAGGCCAAGTTAGTCCACCTGATGTAAAGGTTCAGGCCATAGTAAATTCTCCCCAACCCAAAAATAAGAGAGAGTTGCAACGATTCTTGGGTATGGTAGGGTACTACCGACACTTTGTCCTGAACTTCTCTGATCTTGTAGCTCCCCTCACTGATTTGTTAAGAAAAGGAGTCAAGTATGAGTGGAAGCCAGAATGTGAGGATGCCTATTCAAAAGTTAATGCCATCCTATCGAGTCACCCAGTGCTTCAAGCTCCCAATTTTGACAAACCTTTTAAATTAGATGTTGATGCTAGTGGTCTAGGGGCTGGTGCAGTTCTGCTACAGGATAATGATCAGGGTTTTGAGATGCCTGTGTGCTATTTCAGCAAAAAGTTCAATAAAGCCCAAAAGAATTATTCAACTATTGAGAAAGAACTCCTTGCACTCATACTTTCCCTCCAACACTCTTCTGTATATGTTGGTCCAGGGTCAGGTGATGTTGTAGTGTACACTGATCACCGTCCTCTGAAATTTTTGTCCCGATTTAAGGACAAGAATCTTAGATTCACCCGCTGGGCCCTATTTTTGCAAGAATACTCCCTTGATGTAAGACACGTACATGGGGTCGAAAATGTTCTAGCAGATTACCTGTCAAGAACTTAATTTGTACAATGTCCAGAAATTTCCCTTGGAAAATTTCTTCTCTCAGGAAGGGAGATGTTACTGGCGTAGATACCCCATTTGTGTGCTAGAAATAGGAGAGGGAGATGATGCGTGTACAGATAAAAGAAGCCGCTGAGAAATCAGTTAATCCTTTCCTATCGTGTTCTGACCTGGTGGGTCGGACAAAGGGTCACTGTGTGTACACAGCGGTCAAAAAGGTTCACTGGAAATAGATTAGGAGATTGTCACAAAGATCCCATTTCCCAGTTTAACTGCTCTTGTCCGTGAGAAAGTACAGTAAGCTTGAGAGGGGCGGAGCGTATTTTCAGAGTAACGGCCAATCAAAATAGGCTAAATCTTTCTCTGCCTTTCTTGATGGCTCATAATTGGCTATGGGTGAGCTGAGTAAGGCTCTCATGGGTCGTACGAGGTACTAGTACTGTTTGAGTGGCTAGAGATTATTATTCCAAACGCCTTATGGCTAAATAACTGAAAGAGGCAGAGAACCGACCTTTTATAAGCTCGATCTAGCAGAAAGCTCACTTCTAAAGTGATTTTTCAAGAGACACATTCATACGTCTTTGTACAGTCACGTACTTTGTTTGTCACATTTTATTACACTTTCCCTCATAGTTTCTCTTTGCTTAATACGTGACATTAATTTCAAAAGACACTTTTTGCACCATTATTAGTTTATTCACTACTCCAACTACACTTGTATAATTTATCCACTTCTCTCACCTATACTTGTGTGTGACTTATACTTGGTTTTTACCCTGTCTCCAAGCCACTGGTGTTCAGTATCTGTGAGTATTTGTTTGTGTACCTACGCTCCACTGAGTTGTGATCTGGTTAGGTAAGAGTACCTAATTTATGTTTGTATTATGCAGAGCTATTTGTGCATTTTTCTCTTTGTAATCCGAACTCGGAATCACTTATCGGATGTGTGTGTTATAGTGTACAGTAAACTTAAGTTAGTTATCGTGTGAACTTTACTTTATCCCTTTTGGTGATTAATTTAAGGGTTAAGAGTGCACCTTAATATACACGTCCGTAACAATATGAGTAAGAAATGACAGAATACCAGTGGCAAATTAGCATGACTGGGAGGCTCGTATGCGCTCGTATTTTACGTTGCTTTCACAGTGTTTTTTTTGGAGTATGGATTCCAAACTACTTGGAAATCATTGAATAGTGTTCCTAGTGTTAATATCTGGCAGTCGTATTCATATTATGGGAAGTCGGGAAGTGTAAAGTGGAGTCTTAGTTACCCAACTTCAGAAGTCTCCAGAAGTCCTACGGTACTCGACGAGTGCTAAAAATACACCCCAGGAGAAAGCTGAAGGTATGTGCCATAAACAAGTTTAATTATAATATTATAGGACTAATAACTGATTTTTGGCAAATATTTTTAAAAAGTCAGCCGGAGCACGAATATCCA
Organism: Birgus latro; assembly: GCA_018397915.1. NCBI lineage: Eukaryota > Metazoa > Arthropoda > Malacostraca > Decapoda > Coenobitidae > Birgus > Birgus latro. The sequence continues at coordinate 25,621 of JAGKTI010010660.1, forward strand.
CGCGGGATGGGCCTGGCATGCCTCCGACAACCCCGCGGTTTAAGGGTTTCCCTCCACTTTGCACTCAAATTCCTTCCAAATTTCTCATCCAATCTCTTCTTACTCTCTCTTACCAATTTTTTCACCTCTCTCCTCCTCACTATATATAACTCTCTCTTCTGTCTCTCAATTTCTTCGACGCCCCTGTTCCTCATCCACTCACTATATGCTTTCTTCTTTTGTGCCACAGCCTCTCTTACCTCTTCAGTCCATCATGCTGTTCCCTGAACCCCCTTTCGTCTTCTCTTCACCCCACACACCACCTCACATGCTGCACAGATTTCTTCTGTGAATATCTTGCACACACCTTCCACGTCCCCCATCTGCTCCAATCTATATTTACCCAATTGCTCCTCCACTTCCCTTTTATATTCTGCCTATTTTCCATCCTCTTGTAACTTTTCTACCCTCCTTGTAACAACTACTTCCTCCTGTCCTTCCCGTCTTCTCTTTCTCTATTTTGTTTGGACTTTGATTCTGACCACCACCAAGCGGTGGTCTGAAAGTCCACTCCCCCAACCTCCGAATCCATTACACATCTTCTCATCCTTTCATCCACACACACACATATAATCAATCATTGCCTTCCATTCATTCAGTTCACCTCCACCCTTCTCATCACTCGCCACGTATATCTATGGATCATTTTGTGCCTGAAGAGGGTATTAGCTATCACCAACCCCCGCCTAGCACAAATGTCCACTAAAGCACTGCCATTCTCATCCATCTCTGCAGGCACACCCCACTCACCAACCACTCCATCCACCTTCACATTCCCTACTTTTCCATTCATATCTCCAGTCAAAAACATTTTCTCATTCCTTTCAAACTTTTCCAAGCATGCTTCCACATTTGTCCAAAACTCTTCTCTCACTCTGCTTGCATGATCTTGCGTTGGCGCATACACGCACACAATCGCATACATTTGTAGTCCAACTTTCACTCTTATCAACCCAATCCTTTAGCCAACTGATCCATACATTCTTATATTCTCCTTCGATCTGTTACTCACAAGAATACACTCCTTCTTCTGCCCTCTCATTCTCACCTACTCCCGCACATATATCCCATCCATACTCCCATTCTCTCACACTTTCACCTCACCATTTAGCTTCATTTAATCCACATACATCCACTTTCGCACCCTCAATCACCTGCACAACCTCTCTTTCTTTCACTTCATCATTTATACCCCTTACATTCCACGTAGCTATCCGTACAAAGTCCTTTGTTCGGTCCTTAGTCGTCATCTTTTGGTCAGTCCTGGTCCGAGGCTTCTTGTTCGTATTTTTACTCGTAGTTAGTTGTTTTACAGGGTGGGGCACTAACCCACCACAAACCCTTTTAGTCTTCTCATACGATAAGCAGGGATACCGGAAGAGTATTCCTGAAACCCCCCTGCCCCCAGGGGGTAGTAATAATAATAATGATGATGATAATAATAATATTATAAAATGACAATAATAATAATAACAATAACAGTACTATTAATAATAAAATGAAACATGAACACAAAAATGCTGATCTGGCTTAAAATGATTCTGTTAGTATTAACCCCTACACCGCGGGCTTGTCGGAGGTTTTCCGTGCCATTCCCGCGGGGATATTCGTCGCTCCGACTGACTTTTTAAAAATATTTGCCAAAAATCAGCTATTAGTCCTAGAATATTATAATTATATATGCATATGGCACATACCTTCAGCTTTCTCCTGGGATGTTTTTTTAGCACTCGTCTACTACCGTAGGACTTGTGGAAACTTCTGAAGTTGGGTAACTAAGTCTCCACTTTACACTTCCCGACATCGCCTAATCTGAGTACCACTGCCAGATATTATCACTAGAAACACTATTCATTGATTTCCAAGTAGTTTGGAATCCATACTAAGAAAAAAAAAACACTGTGAAAGCAACGTAAAATACGAGCACGTACGAGCCTCCCACTCCCGCTAATTCGCAGCTGATGTTCTGTCATTTCTTACTCATATACACACTCACACTTTATTATTTCTAGTACATTATTACACTTGTATATATCTACAGTCCTTTTCCGCCTCCCACACGATGTTTAGTAGGGGTAGATGTCACAAGGCTTTTTATAATAGGCGCAAAAGCGGCAGAAATGGACGGGCGTCATTTTACCGAGAAGGACGAGAGCGAACTGGCTGTTATCTCGGTAGCAAAGAGTTGAAAATGTCAGCTGCTAATGTATATGCTAAGAAGTAAGTTGTAGGAAATCTAGACAATACATATAAATTAGGTAGTTCCAGGTGAATATAAATATCACTCAGGCTTCTCCCTTCCTTTCTTATATACATTTATATTATGAGAGTAGCTCATACGGCATATTTCACGGGGAAAAAATGCAG
>JAGKTI010010661.1:0-28026 GCA_018397915.1 Birgus latro
AGCTAGGGTTGGAAGAGTGGCTGGTTAGGGTGGTTATGGCCATGTACATGGGTGCTCGCACCCAGGTAAAAGTGAATGGAGCTTTGAGTGATGAGTTTTCCGTGAATGTTGGTGTGCATCAGGGGTCAGTTTTGAGTCCCTTGTTGTTTATCATGGTGCATGAAGCCCTCTCACGTAACTTCAGAGATGGACTCCCATGGGAGATGTTGTATGCTGATGCTTTGGTGTTGATTGGAGAGAATGAAAAGGAGGCGGAGGAAAGATTTAAGAAGTGAAGAGATGGTATGAGGTACAAGGGCTTAAGGATAAACACAGATAAAACAAAAGTGATGATATCTAGGGTCGGTGGCGGTACAATCAGAGGAGAGGGAGAGTGGCCATGTGCAGTTTGCCACAAGGGTGTGGGAAGTAATTCCATCTTGTGTAGTGTTTGTGATAAATGGGTGCACAAGAGATGTAGTGGTATTAGAGGTAGACTGCAAGATGATGCTGATTTCATGTGTGCGGCATGTCGGGGAGAGCAGGTGGAGATTGTCAGGCGTGAAAGGGTTGAACTTACATGTGAGTGTCTTGAGTGTGTGGAGGAGTTCCGTTATTTGGGGGACATGTTATGTGCCGGAGGTGGGCCTGGAGTTAGCTCAGTTGCTAGGGTGAGAAGTGGTTGGAAGAAGTTCAGGGAGCTGTTGCCTCTCCTGACATTGAGAGGACTCTCCTTACGTGCTAAGGGGTCTTTGTATGCAGCATGTGTTAGGAGTGTGATGCTGTATGGTAGTGAGACCTGGGCAGTAAAGGAAGAAGATATTCGCAGGTTAAAACGTACAGAAATGACAATGATTAGGTGGATGTGCAGTGCGTCCCTGCGTGCAAGGCCTGGGGGGGCTGGGCTTACGATAGAAGAGTTGAGAGGTAGGATGGGACTGGAGTGTATTGGTGTTGTGATGAGGAGAGGTAGGCTGAGGTGGTTTGGACATGTGGAGAGGATGGGGGAGGATAATTGGGTACAGAGGGTGAGAAGTGTTAATATTGGGGGAGGGGTTGGGAGGGGTAGACCGAGAAAGACATGGGACGAGGTCATTAAATGCGACTTAAGGGTTAAGGGACTGAATAGGGAGGCTGCCAGAGATCGAGCAGCGTGGAGAGCCGCCATTAGGTGACCAAGGCCGACACATGCAAGCATGTTGGAGCCTTCAAAAACGAATGAACGAACGAAACGGGGTTATTAATAATTCTAACAGCTTTGTTCTGGATTTTGTCTAGTTGCTTTAGCGGAACCTCCCCACATCCACTCCACAAGGGTGAGCTGTGTTCCAGCTGAGAGTGCACATGACTCCTATAAACTATAGCCAGCTTGTCATCAGTGAGGCAGCTACGAACTCTGTACAATAATCCGAGTTTCTTTGAGGCGGTTTTAGCAAGTGATCTGTCATGATATATTCAGTTTTGTAATGAATTGGATTTGAATTGGAATTGATTAAAGCTGAACTGACCCAACCCTCATCATAGCTTAGTGGCCAGATTTAAACAATCACAGCTTGCAGGGGTCATGGTGAGGGATGCCTCCATATGGTAGATAACTCCACAAAGTGGCTGTACAAATGGGGCTAGCCGCTTCATCCCTGTTGTCTAAAAGAAGGGTGGTGGACTGAAGGAAATGGGTAGCTAGTATCAGCCTGTAGTCCATCAGGTTCATGTCCAGATGAGCCTGAGGTTCCAGTTACTATTACCACTGATGCTTGCATGTAAATTAAATAAATTGTTTACAAGATTGGAATATCCAGGTTGGATCTAGATTATGGTAGGTTATGTTGAAATTGTGTGTTCCAAAATTTTTAAAATACACAGTGATCCCTTGGTTCTAGTGCATGGTAATGAAATTGCAAGATGACAAAAGCACAAAACCTGTGGGATTTATCCTAATTTTCCCTTCTACAATAATTTAGGCTTACTAAATACATACATACTGTTATGGTAAGTACAGTATCAGAGACACACACAAGCATAATTAGGTGAATAGAAAATGATGAAAAGGGCACAATAAGGAGACAGGTACCATATAGAGACCTGAGATAGGCTTGAGGTAAGGAGGTCTGAGGCTACGAAGTGAAGAGTTAGTGGACTCCATCACCTGAGATTAATCCCTCTAGTAGGGACTTACCTTTTAATCCCTCAAAACCATCAGAAACCACAGATGGTGCACCATCATTGTCAACAGAATCCATTTCAGTCAAAAATAGCGTTAATGACAGGAGTGCAGATTTTCACCGTGCAGTGATAATGAAACCTGCTCTAACCAAGTGTGCAAAAACCAAGGGATCACTGTACTGTACTGGTTTTGTATGGGGAGAAGTGAGGCTGTTGAGCTGGGGTAGAGGAATTTTTAAGAAATTTATGATATAGAAATGAAGGTCAGCATTGTTCAAAAGGCATTGAAAAACACTGGAAGAGTACATTGGACACCAAAAATTGTATGGTTGTATGAAAGTAAAAATATACTATACTTTTCTTATGGTATCCTACTGAGGCAAATGTTGAGTGTCTTTTCCCATCCTGATTTAGGAGTGTTGGTCTTGTTTTTATAGTTACTGTGCTATAGTGTCAGTGTAGGTACAAGTCGTTTATGTGTTAAATAGCTATTCTGTATACTGTATTAAACTAGAGCAGTCAAGATTATGTAAGTATCGTATGAAAACTGCTGTCCTCTCCTAATGATGCAGCTGCTTTGTCGGTAGAAAGTAAAGAGATGGTAAGTGAGTTTGAAAAGATTATGTTACCAGGAATAGCCACTGCTAATCTGGAAACTAACCATTGCAACTGTGTGAAGGAGAGAGGTGGCCCAGAACATGGTGCCAGATGTGTCAGTCAGTCATGCATTGTAAGCCAATAAGGAGGCAAATAATGGCTGGTGGTTAAGTGTATCTTCCATGGCAGGTGTACAGCTTTTGGGCTAAAAATCAGGAGTACAATACCTGTATAAGTATAGAGTTAAGAATAATACTTATATGCTGATATAATGATAGGCTAAGTAGATTTGGAAAGTTTAGGTGTCTGTGAAGCCGAGTGTTGTTGATGGGTGAGTGCTGCTAAGCTAGGAAGTTCTACAGCATGCTGAGGTGAGGAGTTCTGGGGCAGAACAACACAGCAGAAAAAAAATCTTTTGTAATGCTTAACTTGGAAATGTTTAGCAAAATTATGTGGCATGTTGTACCGACAAAAGAATGCAGATGAATTAATCTTTAGGTCTCGTGTCCCTCGCCACCATGCACCCCTCTTCCACTCAATCGGCCCAGTGGGAGGTACACAGCCCTGCTGCCCTACTGTGGAGCCATCCCAGTGCTCAGCAGGATTGGGGTGGTACTGGTTATCAAACAGTCCCTGGCAGAACCCAGGTGATGGCCATCGAATACGCTGGGGAGGGAACGGCCACTTTACATTTCTCACCTTCTCATACCCCCTGTAGAACCTGAGTGATGGCCACTGTATGTGCCGGGGAGGGAACGGCCACTGTACATCCCTCAGCTGCAGTCGCCACTGGGAGCAGGACCTCGGTGACGGCCACTGTACGTCCCTCGCCTGTTGTCCCAGGGCAAGACTGAGCCATGGTGACAGCCACTGTACCATCCGCACCAGGGAACACTCAGTGATGCTCACTGGCACAAGCAGAACCCGAGTGACGGCCACTGTACGTGCCAGGTCTGCAGCCTCCACCAGGCACAAGAACTCAGCGACGGCCACTGTACCACTGAAGAGGGAACGGCCGCTGTACGTCCTTTCTTTTGTCCCAGTGCCAGGCAGAACCATGGCGACGGCCACTGTACTCACCAAGGAAGAATCTGATGTGCCCACTGGCACAAACAGAACCCAGGCGATGGCCACTGTACGCGCTGGGAAGAGAACGGCCACGGCATGTCCCTCGTCTGCAGCCTCCACCGGGAGCAGGACCTTGGCGACGGCCACTGTACGCACCAAGGAGGGAATGGCCACCGTACATCCCACCCCTGTTGACCCAGGGCAAGACAGAGCTACAGTGATGGCCATTGTATGCACTGGGGAACACTTTGTCATACCCATTGGCACAAGCAGAACCCAGGTGACGGCCACTGTACGTGCCGGGGAGGGAATAGCCACGGCAAGTCCCTCGTTTGCAGCTTCTACCGGGAGCAGGATCTTGGCGATGGTCACTGTACGTGCCAAAGAGGGAACGGCCATTGTATGTCCCTCGCCTGTTACCCCTGGGCAAGACCAAGCCACGGTGATGGCCACTGTATGCACCAGGGAACACCCAGTCATGCCCTTGACACAAGGAGAACCCAGGCGACTGCCACTGTATGTTTTTTTTTTTTTTTTTATGCAAGGAAGAAGGAACCAAGGGCCATGGGCCCGAATGCTGTTCCTTCCAAGAAAAAGTAAAAACAATGCAAAAGAGAGCCAAATTCAAGATCCATTCATTTCGATATGCCTGGACACACTGCGTTTGAAAGATTGGAGATCATAGGAAGTAGGGAATACAGACAGAAGGAGACAGTTCCAGAGTTGACCAGTTGCATAAATGAAGGACTGGGAGTAACGGTTAACTCTTGCATTAGAGAGCTGGACAGAAAAGATATGAGAGTTTGTTGCTAGACGGGTACTACGTGCCCGTCGTAGAGGTGGAGGGATGCAAGCAGACAGTTCAGAGGAACAGTGACCATTGAAGTAGCGATAGAAGAGAGATAAAGAAGCAACAGTGTGGCGAAGAGACAAAGGTTGAAGGGAATCAGTAAGAGGAGGAGAGTTAATGAGGTGAAAAGCCTTTGACTTCACCTTATTGAGAAGAACCGCATGTGGGGAGCCTCCCCACACATGAGAGTTGTACTCCATACACGGGCGAATAAAACCCGTGTACAAGGTCAACATCTGTGCAGGGGTAAAGAAAGCTCGGAGTTGGCCCAGCACACCTAACCTCTTGGAAGCAGATTTCACAAGAGATGTAATATATTCTTTCCAAGACAAATCCCGAGAGAATGAAACCCCTAGCATGTTCAAGGATGATGCAGGACTGAGCTGGACATTATTAAACATTAGTGGGTAATCCTGAGGAAGATTTTGTCGGGTTGATAAGTGTAAGAACTGAGTTTTTGATGAATTAAAAATAACAAGATTATTTTTACCGCAATCAGAGATATGAGCCAAGTCAGACATTAGGTGTGCCATAGCCTCATCCCTTGTTTGCTGAAGTAACTGCTGAGATGGACGTTGTGGAAATTGAATGGAAAGGTGAAGGGTGGAATCATCAGCATATAAGTGGATAGGGTTAGATGTACAGCTTAGAAGGTCATTGATGAATAAAAGAAAGAGAGTTGGTGATAGGACAGAGCCCTGAGGAACACCACTGTTGATAGGTCTAGGAGAAGAACGATGGCCGTCTACAACAGCAGCTATAAAACGACCAGAAAGGAAGCTAGAGATGAAGGCACAGATTGAATGATAGAAACCGTAAGAGGGCAGTTTGGAAATCAAAGATTTATGCCAGACTCGATCGAAAGCCTTTGAGATGTCAAGTGCAATGGCAAAGCTTTCGCCAAAGTCCCGAAAGGAGGATGACCAAGAGTCTGAAAGGTAGGTGAGAAGATCGCCAGTGGAGCGTCCCTGACGGAACCCATACTGACGATCAGAAAGAAGGTTGTGACAGGAAAGGTGCTTTAAAATTTTTCTGTTAAGAATTGACTCGAAAACTTTTGATACGCAGGATGTTAAAGCAATTGGACGATAGTTAGAGGGTTGGGAATGGTCACCCTTCTTTGGGACTGGCTGAATGAGAGCAAACTTCCAGCAAGAAGGAAAGGTACAAGTTGAGAGACAAAGGCGAAAGAGTTTACCTAGGCAGGGTGTAAGCACAGAAGCACAGTTTTTGAGGACAACAGGAGGGACTCCATCAGGCCCATATGCCTTGTTAATATTGAGGCCAGTGATGGCAGAAAATACATCAGCTGAAGAAATTTTAATGCCAGTCATGAGGAAGTCTGAGGGGGGAAGTGATGGAGGAATAGCACCGGAATCGTCTAAGGTGGAATTGGAGGAGAAAGTCTGAGCAAAGAGATCTGCTTTATTAGTAGAAGAAATAGCTACAGAGCCATCAGAGTAGAAAAGAGGAGGGAAGAATGATGAGGTAAAGTTGTTAGAAAGGTTTTTGGCAAGATGCCAAAAGGAGCGAGAAGAATTTGAGTTGGAGAGTTGGGAACATTTAGCACGGATGAAATTATTTTTAGCAGAGCGAAGAACAGACTTAGCACGATTCCGGGCAGAAATATAAAAAAGATGTGATTCAGGAGTGGGTTGGCTCCGGTACCTTTTAAAGGCCCTTTCTTTGTTGCGGACAGCATTAGAACAAGCGTGATTAAACCAAGGCTTTCTTGCATTAGTCAGAGGATATGAAAAAGGAATGTATGCTTCCATGCCCGAGAGAATAACCTCCGTAATGCACAGGGCACACTCAGATGGCTCCCAGCCACGGAAGCAATAATCATTCCAAGGAAAATCAAAGAAGTACTGCCTGAGGGCCTCCCAATCTGCAGCTCCAAAATGCCATAGGCAGTGTTTCTTTGGAGGGTCCACAGGCTGTACTGGAGCAATAGGACAGGTTAAGGTAATAAGGTTATGATCGGAGGAGCGCAACGGAGAGAAAAGATTAACAGTGTAAGCAGAAGGATTAGTTGTTAGGAAAAGGTCAAGTATGTTGGAACTCTCTCCAAGGCGGTCAGGGATACGGGTAGGGTGCTGTACAAGCTGCTCTAGGTCATTAAGGATAGAAAAGATGTAGGCTTGTTCACCAGGTGGATCAGTGAAAGGAGAGGAGAGCCACAGGTGGTGGTGAACATTGAAATCTCCTAGAATGGAGATTTCAGAGAAAGGAGAAATGGATAGATGTGTTTTATCGTAGAAGTAAGATAGTCAAAGAATTTTTGATAGTAGAATTAGGAGATAAGTAAACAGCACAGATATATTTAGTCAGAGAATGACAGGAGAGCCGAAGCCAGAGAGTAGAGAATTCAGAAGAATCAAGTTCAGGAACATGAGAGCAAGATAGATCATTGCGTACATATACACAACAGCCACCTTTGGCTTTGAAATGAGAGTAGAGAAAGTAGGAGGATACAGAAAAGGGTTTGCTGTCAGTTGTCTCAGACAGCTGAGTCTCAGAAAGAAAGAGAAGGTGAGGTTTAGAGGAGAAGAGGTGGTGCTCAACAGAGCGAAAGTTAGAGGAAAGGCTGCGAATGTTACAAAAATGAAGAAGAAGTGAGTCAGACAATGGTTCCAGGCAGCTCCGAGAGTCGTCACCGGAAGAGGGGCGGATGGTGGAGGCATTTATGGTCCCCCCCCTGGGGACTCCGAGGCACGATTTTCAGTAGCCATTTTTTAGAATTTTTTGAAAAGGAAGTGTAGTGTGTAGTGTGTATGTAGTTTGGTGTTGACAGTTAGAGAAACTTGTATTGGAGAGCATGCTGGTCTACTCTCTGTGTTACTGAGACACTGAAAAAGTTCAGCAAAGGGGGATGGTCAGGAACAAGTCCTGAGGGCTGATGAAATGGGAGCTGCAGCTCTCCCTGTCATCAGCTTTCCATCCCCCTTGGGAGTACTGCCCTGCTCGACTGGTGCTACAGTCTCCTCAGGGAGGGAACTGCCACGGCATGTCCTTCATCTGCGGCCTCTCTTTCTCCCTACGGAGCCGGAGACCCAATGGAGGCGCAGCTAGAGATTTGGAGCGGCCCCGTATTGAGCCTGGGGATCCACTCGCTCCAGGCAATGCCCCCCACAGCGCCCCTCGCTGTTAGACTCCAGGAGGAAGAGACGCTGCAGGCATCACCTGACGGCCTCACGACCCAGGAGAAGCTGCAGTCCCCATCCACCCAGGGGCAGCCCTGGGACCCCAGGGCGAGACCTCTCCAGCCCCACTGCCAAGCAGTCCTCCCCCAGGAGTGGGCGCAGTAAAGCGCGCCTGCTCTCTCTGTTTGGCCTCAGTCCCGAAGGCCAGACCACTCCTCAAGGCCCCGCCAAGAACGGGCCTCCTGCTACACCGCTCAGCAGCCCACCTTTGACGACCCGGCCCCTGACGGTGGTCCCGTGCCTCCTGTGGGAGTGCACAACTGACGGACCCCCTCCCACACCTGGACGACACCTGCATTTACCCAGTCACTAGCATCCCAATCTGGATCCACTGTATATCAGATATTGTGTTGATCTGTACCTTGTATTGTTAGATGGCATTGTAACTATGGTAATACACGTGTAAGGTTGGTCAGCCTGAGTTTTTATGCCCTGTTCTTCTAGTTGCATGCTCTAGACCTGGTCTTGATGGGAGCCCCACCCAGTGCTCGCATACGGAGAACGAGGAGTTGGGACCCGAACACACAACATAACAGTCTCGTAGTTGTTAGGTCATGAAAAATGAGGCAGCAGTAGAAGCTACCGGTATCATTTTTGTCTCAGCAATCTGGCTTTCACAATACAGTATTCAGAATGATTGTGCCAACATAAGAAAAATGACTTAATTATAAAACTTGTTTGGTTCATTGTGCTGAAAACACTTGAGTAGTTACAATGCTGTATCAGAATGATTGTGCCAGCATAAGAAAAATGACTTAATTATAAAACTTGTTTGGTTCATTGTGCTGAAAATACTTGAGTAGTTACAATGCTGTATATACTGTATCTCTAATTCAGTCATGATTCTGCTCAGGTGTAGCAGAAGCAATGACAGGCCAAATATCAGTGATATATAAAGAATAAATGTGCTGATGTGTGTGACAATTTGTTAATTTTAGTAGATTAGTAACAGTGCCACTGACCTTAGCAACTGTTTGATTTAATATGACTGTGAAGCTTCTCACCGGTGTACTTGGAAGTCTCTGTTGCGGTGTGTCAGCCAGCTCGTAATCGCAAGCCAATCGGCACTGTATTACTGTACTGTACTGTATTTTTCTATCTATCTATCTATTGCCAGATGCCATAATCCTGAAAGGGGTGGCCATTTGTTTTACAGGGAGGGGCACTAACCCTCCACCAACCCACTTGCTGACACGTAGGGAGCACGTATGGTTTGGTTATATGGTTACCACCCAGCATTGTAAATGGTTTCCTGGCTTACAGGAAACCATTTGGCTTGTCACTCAATGTAAAGCCATTAGGCAGCACTACATCAAGTGAGTGGATGATGGTCGCCACCACCTACCACTACTGTATATTTTAATGTGTGCATGATTTTCATCTTCCACTACTGTATATTTTAATGTATGCATGATTTTCATCTTTTAATCATGGGAAAGTTTGTAGGATAGAGGGTCGGGACAGATAGTAACACAATATCTGGCTTGACGCCGAATGTTGAGCCAGTGAGGAGATACTATGCAATATACAGTGTTTCATGTTGTTTGACATAGGGCTTGGCTGAATTACAATGGATAATTGGGAGTTTACCGTATTTACTAGGTGCATTGTTTAGTAAGTAGGGTATAAAAGTAAACTCTTATCACTTGAGCGTGAACAAGTAATTCTCAGATGCATTTAACAAGGGAAAATCCAAGCCCCCAGCAAGGAAATTTAGGTAAATCTAGAGTAAAAAATAGTGGTGTTTGAATGAAAATAATTTGGCACAGTAAATTGTATTACAGTTCACAACACAAGATATAGAAATTAACTGCAGGGTGTACTTGTGTAATGGGATAACGTACTTGAAGAAGTTTTGGGTATCATGGAGCTGCTTAAACATTGGAAAATTGAGTGTGAGGTGACAGAGAAGTCACATCAGGGGAAAAGGGCACAGTACAGTACAGTATTTGGAGAATGGCAGTACAGCACGCCCCTACTTTATGATGATGCGTTTGAAAATATCCATCACATATCTTACTGCAATGATGTATCATACGAGTCAGTTATAATATGGGTATAGTGGGGATACATATTTGGGCTAGAGTCACCCACCCAACAGAGTATAGAACAAGTTTCCAACTCACCTAGAGTGGTTGTTATTTTGCTTCACTGCACTGCACTTGCTCCTTGAACTCCAGCACCAAACTATTGTTCCATCACTAACACTAATGCACCCAGTGGTGATGAGTGCATATGCCATTTTTGAGCAAGCAAATGATTGTAGATTTGCATGAGAGTGATTGTATAGGCAAAAATAGTGCTCATATATTGATCATTGTGGCTTTGTATGGGGTCACAATCATCATGTAAGCAAAATTTCTGTTGTATACTGAAAAAGAGTTCCAGTTTTTCATCATCGTTTAGCAATTCATCACATGCCAGTTCATCTTATGACGAGGATCTCCTGTATGCTGATTAAAAGTGAAGAGGACTACCAGAAAGTGAACTCCTTTCATACATGCACATGGGAGTAAAACTTGGATAGTGAGCTGTAGGTTACAAGCTGTCAAAATGATTGTCGCAGAGCAACTGCAGACACATATAAGCATACTGGATGATATTAGCAATAGAGAATTTTATAAGAACAGTGGAATTGAGACACAGTAAGAACAGTAGGAGTGACATGTGTCAATGAGTGGATTAAGAGAAAAAAATTGCAATGGTATGGACAGGACATAATCAAAGAATGCTTCTAATTAGAGTATTGGAGGAAGTTTTGGAAAATGACATTAACGGTGTTGTCTGATGGATACTGTAATATGGTGTGAAAGACAAAGGAGACTAGTATTTTGTAAGGAAGAAGGTTGGGGAAGGTATTTAAGGAAGTGTCCTGACTTAAAAGTTGTTTTAGTATGTTATTTGTGTGCTTTAGACACGTACCTCCTTTCTTGTTCCATCTCTTGTCTACCTTGTTTAAACGGGAAGTTTTAAACATTATGTATTACAGTACAACCCCATATAAAAGTGTGTGACAGCAGACAGTTCTGTACATTTTTGCACTGGTGTAATAATACAGGATTTTTTTTCTCTCTCTCTCAGGTTTACGGAGTGTCAAACCAAGCCAGTGCTGTCCCCAGGACTCTACTGATGAATTCAACTGCAAATACAAGGAAGAGGTGTCAAAAGTACATGCAGCCCAACTCAGATTTTACACAACCCAAGGACAGTATCTCTCTGCACTTAGAGGAAATGCAGTTCTTAGCCTAGGGAAGACTAACAATTTGTCATTTGATCGTAAAGGGAAGTGCCTTAAATTTAGGGAAGCTAGTGATTGTACACAAAGAAGAGTAACACCAGAATTAGAGAACCAGAAACCACCATGGCTGTGGCAAAGTCTCCTTGATTGTTGCTCAGAAGAAACATTCGATAAGGAAGGACCCAGGAATGATAAAGAAGGCTCACAACATTGGAAGAGAACATGCCATAAAGAAGAGTTCTTACTCAAACACTCAATTCTTCAAGGACTGGGATGGGTGAGTGACTTGTTCAGTACTGCCTTTTTTTATTTGTAACCAAGTAACTTGGTGGTGGGATGAGGGTGTAGAAGCTGCAGTTAAGGAGAAAAGAAGGCTTTTCCGGGAATGGAAGAAGGGTGGTAACAGGGTACTTTGCTACCAAGTGCAGGGCTAGAAGAGAGGTATAAAGGGTGAAGTCTGAGTCACAGAGACTTTTACTTGATAATCTAAATCATGGAGAAAGGAAAAATATGATTTTTAGGGTGGCAAATCAGGTGAAGAGGGATAATTGGGACATTGTAGGTGAGCAGTGTGTGAAGAATGATGATGGAAGGGTTGTGGTGAACAGTGAGGATATTATAGATGCATGGAGAGAGCATTATAGCCAGTTGTTGAATGAGTTTGATTGGGATAGAGAAGGTTTGGAGCCAGCTGATCCAGTGTTTGGCCCTTGGCCTTTGATTGATGCTGCTTCTGTGAGTCAGGCAATAGGCAGGATGCAGGTGGGGAAAGCAGCAGGTGTGTCTTGGTTGACTGCCGAAATGTTAAAGGCCTCAGGAGATACTGGGGTGAGGTTAGTCACTGACCTGATAAATATGATTATATATAAGTGTGTTGTCCCAGATGATTGGCTGAAGAGTGTAATTGTAAATGTGTACAAAGGGAAGGGTGATGCCCTGGAAAGGGAAAATTACAGAGGTATAAAGCTCTTAGATCAGATAATAAAAGTAATGGAGAGAGTTCTAGAAAGTATGATTAGAGAAAGAGTGAATATCGATGAGATGCAGTTTGGGTTTATGCCAGGCAGGGGGACCACTGATGCCATAGTCATTGTTCGACAGCTTCAGGAAAAATATATTGGAAAGAAAAGGGAATTGTATTTTGTTTTTGTTGATTTGGAAAAGGCCTTTGACAGAGTCCCTAGAGAGGTGGTGAAGTGGGCAATGAGAAAGCTAGGGTTGGAAGAATGGCTGGTTAGGGTGGTTATGGCCATGTACATGGGTGCTCACACCCAGGTAAGAGTGAATGGAGCTTTGAGTGATGAGTTTTCCGTGAATGTTGGTGTGCATCAGGGGTCAGTTTTGAGTCCCTTGTTTATCATGGTGCTTGAAGCCCTCTCACGTGACTTCAGAGATGGACTCCCATGGGAGATGTTGTATGCTGATGATTTGGTGTTGACTGCAGAGAATGAAAAGGAGGCGGAGGAAAGATTTAAGAAGTGGAGAGATGGTATGGGGTACAAGGGCTTAAGGGTAAATGCAGATAAAACAAAAGTGATGATATCTAGGGTTGGTGGCAGTACAATCAGAGGAGAGGGAGAGTGGCCATGTGCAGTTTGCCACAAGGGTGTGGGAAGTAATTCCATCTTGTGTAGTGTTTGTGATAAATGGGTGCACAAGAGATGTAGTGGTATTAGAGGTAGACTGCGAGATGATGCTGATTTCATGTGTGCGGCGTGTCGGGGAGAGCAGGTGGAGATTGTTAGGCGTGAGAGGGTTGAACTTGCAGGTGAGTCTCTTGAGTGTGTGGAGGAGTTTCGTTATTTGGGAGACATGTTATGTGCCGGAGGTGGGGCTGGAGTTAGCTCGGTTGCTAGGGTGAGAAGTGGTTGGAAGAAGTTCAGGGAGCTGTTGCCTCTTCTGACATTGAGAGGACTCTCCTTATGTGCTAAGGGGTCTTTGTATGCAGCATGTGTTAGGAGTGTGATGCTGTATGGTAGTGAGACCTGGGCAGTAAAGGAAGAGGATATTCACAGGTTTAAACTTAAAGAAATGACAATGATTAGGTGGATGTGCAGTGCGTCCCTGCATGCAAGGCCTGGGGGGGCTGGGTTTACGATGGAAGAGTTGAGAGGTAGGATGGGACTGGAGTGTATTGGTGTTGTGATGAGGAGAGGTAGGCTGAGGTGGTCTGGACATGTGGAGAGGATGGGGGATGATAATTGGGTACAGAGGGTGAGAGGTGTTAATATTGAGGGAGGGGTTGGGAGGGGTAGACCGAGAAGGACATGGGACGAGGTCATTAAGTGCGACTTTAGGGTTAAGGGACTGAACAGGGAGGCTGCCAGGGATCGAGCAGCGTGGGGAGCCGCCATTAGGTGACCAAGGCCGACGCATGCAAGCATGTTGGAGCCTTCAAAAATGAAAACGACTCAGTGTATGACTTATACAGCACTGCTTTTGTGTATGTGTGTGTGTGATCCAGAATATTGTAATAGCCGTTGTGGTTCTGATGTGATCATACAGTTGGTTTAACCTTTTCATTCAGATGACGTCATTTGTCTTCAGATCAGGCCACCATTTGATTTTATTCATCTTAAAGGAGAAATCTTGTGGGGAGAAGTTATTAAAGGCTTTCCTAGCATCTAATCTCTCCAAGCTGAAAAGTTTTTTTTCCAAAGCTGAATACAAAACATCTGGTGGTAGCTAACATGAACCATGAAAGAGTATTGTGTTGAAGAAGTTAACAGAGTACACTTGCAGTTTATAAGATTTGAGAGAAATATGTAACCATAGTTGTTTTTACTTAACATACTCATAGATGCCATTAACTCTGAAGTGGTAAATGGTACAATTAGTAAAAAGTACCTTGACCTTGATGATGGGTTATTTCTCAGTGAGCTTTGATGCTGCTCGCAATTTATTCCAGAGACAGATATTTCTGAATGGTTTGCATATTTCATGAATTGTATAAAGGTCCATCTTTATGCTGAAGTGCCAAAAGTGGCAGACGTATACATACATGAGAGATTACTTAAGAGTATTTTCAAACATTCTGTCCTCTGTTGCAAAATGTAAAGACATATAGAGTGAAAATGCTCTCTTGATTGAATGTACAGTATATACCTTGAAGATCCAGTAAAACACTAGTCTATAGGTCCCACAGTATTGAAGTACACCAAAAAGGACACCATCTTCAACTGGGCAGAGGTGTGGAAGACAGTGCCATCTGCCACACTCAGGAATGGGTGGTGCAAACCCCTCGAAATCCCCAAGACTCCAGCACCACATCATGATTTTGAGAGGGTTGAACCACAAAGGATGGCAGAATTGTTGGCAGCTGCAGGGTAGAGGAACCTTGCCTAGGAGGAGCTGCAAGAGTGGCTGGATTAGGATGCTGGTGTGCCTGGCTACCATCTCCAGTCAGAGGAAAAGGAGATTGTGGCAGATCTCCAGGAAGTCAGGACACTAGGAAAGGAGGAACATGAGGAGGAGGAGGAGGCACCTGGACTGTCTCAAGCAGCAGGCATTGATGCTGCAGCCACAATCCACCATTAATCATAATCCTGTCTCCTTTTTCCACAATTTGAGTTTTAACCTCTCTCATAATCATTTCCACAAAAATACTTAATAGGTGTGAGAACATCACAGGCACCTCTCAGTGCAACAGTGATATTCTTGAAGCATTCACTTAAACATGGAACTGTTGTTACACATGCATCACAAGCACCATAAAAATTCTGTACAACATTCACTACTTTTCTGTCATCACCATATATTCATAAAATCTGTTATATTCAGTCTGTATTCACCTTATTTGCTTCATTTCACAGGCCAAACAGTCCTCATAAAATTGCAATTTTTAATGTATGCAAGACAAGACCAGTCTGTCAGTGCCTAAAATGTCCATTCCCATGGATTGATTTGGGTGAGTCCTTTCAATACATTGTGAATTTGTTTCATTATTTATGAGTTAAGTTGCTAATCTCTTCCTCCCTACCCTCTCTTACTCATCTCATGTACCATGTGAGATGAGGAAGAGTGAGGGGAAAGAGTGAAAGGCAGGTGGGGAGCATGTGTTAGGTGGCAGTCAGCTCAACTTATAAAATTAACATTACCTGAGAGGCAGCCGTGCCTCAGCACCTCCTTTTTTATTTTGTCTGTCACACTCACTTTCCACTGCTTCAAGCAGTCCAGCACTCACTGACCATGAGGACATATACCAGTACCCTGCAGGTAGCTCATAGGTATGACATTGTCACCACTAGCAATTTAAGGAGTGATGACAGTGCAACAACTGGGACGTTCGCACCCCAGGGTCTCAGCCCCTGTCACCCTCAGTTGTGACCTCAGGACACTGAGAGCACACTCCATTTGTGAGTGCAGCTGTCAGGCCTAACATTCCTAGTCAGCAAGGCCAACTGTTAAGCATTATTTGGGAAAGACAAGGTTCTACCTATGCCCAGACTATAGTGCTCACTGGAATGTCCATCATGGCACAAGACAAAGATTGCATCATCCTTGTGTGGCCACTCATTAAGAATAATCACACTCTTTGCATCATAACAATATGCTAAAAATTTAGAATTAGGTGGAATTTTGGAAGGCACTCTACTGAAAATGTCTTCTGCAAGGCATGCATCAGCAGTAAAGTGTGAAGTGAGCAATATAACTTCAGGTTGTTAGGTAACTGATATTCACCCATAAATTTCCTTTTCCCCAGGGCTCTGCAGTGGCTCTCACTTGGTCTGTGTACAGGGATGGCAAAGACATAAAGTGTTACCCCTTCTGGCACAGCAAATATCATGAGCCAAGCGGTCAAACAACTAAGGCCAAGAAGCCATGTCTAATATATCAACATGAAGGCAGTCACAAAACTCAGAGTGAAAACTGTAGTTGTCCCCATGGAATAAACTGCAGAAGTGAACATTTCCAAAATTTCGATGGAACAAATACTTGGTATTGGCACGGAAGGCCAACAGGTACAAATAACTTTCAGGCCAAAGATAATGATTTTCAAAAAACATATAATATTAGTTCTAATTGTGTCTGTAATAATCTTTGGAATATTAATTCAAGATTATCGTCATTAAAAAAGAGAGTTAAATACAAGAAGGAAGCAAAACAGGCTAATGTTGATCCTTTTTTCATTGATATAAGCTCTGATTCTGACACATCAGATACTGAAAATGGTATTACAAACTTTTACAAATCAGACGTCAGAGAAACCATAAGTGATGAAAGAGAGGCCATTGTTAAGAAAGGTACTTTATCCTTCCACAAGGATAGCCTAGAGAATTACAAAGTTGATTCTGGATGTGGATCTGACTGTAGCAATGGCTCAGCTTCTCAAGAGACATTTGAAAAGCACAATGACAGAAAGGATGAAGAAGCACAACAGCAGATACCCAAAGCTGCCTCATCTGCAGACTTGAGTATCAGAAAAACTGTAGGAACACAGACAAGTGACCCAGCAGCAGCTCAATACAAGGAGGAAGTCTTGGTTGAGGACTGCCCCGAAGATGATCATAACAACACTGGAGCAACAAATTTCCATCAACACAATCATCCAAATGGTGATGGAATAAATCAGTTCAGCGATAGTTTATTGGAGGTGATGTATTATTGCTCGTTTACTGTACTGGTGTTGCTAATGTATTGTTGAACTGTATGTGTCCATCTGTTGGTTAGTGGGGTTGTTGCCTGATGTCATATACAGCATGATGAGTTTTTCCATGATGGCCTTGGTAGTATTACTTCAACATAGCCTCATATATGCATTGTGTGCCTCAGACCTGTTTGCAGGCAGTCTCAGCTTACAGTAGTTTTAATTTATCAAGCCATTTCTTACATGTGCCACAGTACTGTACGCCACTTACCCAAGAGTTGCTCATTCTTACTTTCTTATTCTTATTATCAGAAAAGAGTTCATTATAAACTTTCACAATGCCTGTATCAGCCAGCCCTCAGTACCCATCTTCACAGGAATTGACCAAGGGTTGAAATGGATAGATGAATTATGTACAGTGAAACTATTGTCAGGGATTTGCACTGCTGTTTTTTAACCCATGGACTGTGACGTACCTTACATAGGGGTGTGTGGGAAAGCAGCGACACACCGGTACCTCTTATGAGCAAGTTTAACAGTGCACCACGAAGATTCTAGAAGGATCAACGCAACAAAATTTGTGGGGTGTTAGGGTAACTCGTAGCTCTCATTTCCAGCCCCTGTCTTGAGCCCAGTTACTAAGGTGCACCAGCAACTCAAAGTTAAGCACTTTGTAATGCATCTCCCACAATATTATCACCCCAGGAAAGGCAGCCAAACCTCAAAATTGTTTAGAATAACACAAAATCTAATGTAAGGTCAATAGGAGGTAATGGAACAAGTAGGGAGGTAAATAATGGGTGTAAAAGTAGCACCGTAAGCTCGTATTGCAGCGTGCAGAACGAGCTAACAACCCACGTGGCAAGCTGGGAGCCTGGTGACAACCTGTCTCTTCTCCCTCAATATGCATTACACACACACACACACACACACACACACACACACACACACACACACACACACACACACACACACACACACATGCAGTCTCTCTCTCTCTCTCTCTCTCAAAGTGTAGCTTTAATGTTCCTACCAGAAATTCAGTTTCTGACAATTAATTCTCCAAAACTACACTGATTTAAAGAAATAAAAATCCATGGGTAACTGCACGATGCAATTTCCTAGCCACTGAAATACATTTCATAGATTTTTGTAAGAGTGACCAAAATTGCCATTTTGCTGCACCATGTGGAATGTTTGTACGACCCCTAGCCACAGCCTTCGGGTTAACTTGTGATTGTCGGATGACTATTTAACAGGTGTATGTTAAGTGTGTCAATAAAGAAAAATTAAAAAATATATATATATATACATATATATACAGTAAACCCTTCATAAGCCTAACTATATGGGGCTCTACCCTGGTTCGAATTACCGATTTTTCCGGCTTACTGAATTTTCACCCCCCTCAAATTGCTAAATTATCGAATTTTCACCCCCCAAAATTGCTAAGTCAATACCTATTACTTGTCCTTTCAACACTAAATTAAAGAAGCATATATAAATAAATTAGTTATGACAAAAAACAATATAGTGCATTTAATATACATTTAACCCCTTCAGTGCTGGGTGTATATTCATTTTGTTCTTGCTGCCACCAGACAATTTTAGTCAGTGTAGGTTGGATCTGTGGAAGTGCACGGGGTTCATACAGCCTTCGTTAGCCCCTTCAGTATGTGAGCCCAGTCCTGAGTGGCATAAAATCGGCTGGAGGAAGCGTAAATAAAGTAGAAATAGACGTCACAGTACTGAAGTGGTTAATTGGTAGAAAATCATTCAAATTGCAATAATAATACTTATTACTTGTCTTCTTAACACTAAAGTAAAGGAGCATATACAGTGTACAAATTAATAAAGAAAGACTTAAAAGAAAGAATTCAGTGCACATAATTTGCCTTTCGTCAGAGGCAGTAGATCGTCAGCAGTTTGTTTTGTTTTGGAGACGGAGGTGGTGGAGGTGGTTTAACTCACTCTTGAACGTAAATTCTAAAAAGTACCCAGTATTTATTTCACTCTATATTAAGAACTAAACTTAAATGTAAGCACTATAATAGACTGCAGTGTAACACCTTTCGTTAGAGGCAGTAGATTCTTTGGCAGTTTGTTTTGTTTTGGAGACCGAGGTGGTGGAGGTGGTTGAGTTCATACTTTAATGTAAATTCTAAACAGTACCCAGTATTTATTTCACTCTATATTAAGAACTAAACTTAAATGTAATCACTGTAATAGACTGCAGTGTAACACCTTTCGTTAGAGGCAGTAGAGTCTTCAAAGTTCGGCGGTTTGTTTCGTTTTGGAGACAGAGTTGGTGGAGGTGGGTGAGTTCACACTTTAACGTAAATTCTAAACAGTACCCAGTATTTATTTCACTCTATATTAAGAACTAAACTTAAATGTAATCACTGTAATAGACTGCAATGTAACACTTTCAGTAATAATAGTACTGAACTTTAATCATGATCACTACACTGTCACGCGCACATTTTTTTTTTTTTTTAGCTTCATTCCTTTACAACTAGAGGTGCCAGTATCACTTCTTTTAAGCTATGAACCTTCCATGGCAAGGCAGAAGGCAAAAGGAGAGCACTGCTCAGCACTAAATGACAGTAAGAATGGCGCAACTACCGTCTCCAAAAGCAAGCAGCAGACTGGCGCCTCGTGTCCGCCTGGCGCCATTTCTCCCCCTACTTTTGCATTTCGGCCTACTTTCATACGTGGTCTCGGCCTGAGTTCGGCTAACTGAAGATTCCGGCTTCTAAAAGTTCGGCTTATGCAAGGTTTACTGTATATATATATACAGTATATATATACACACACACCAGTATGCTGCAGTTGTTAGGTTTGTGAGGACATCCTGGATTCCCATGTCTTCAATGGTGTGTCAGAGATTGTGGGACCATTTTCACTGAGCATGCTGTTAATAGTTGTTTCACCTTTGTGCTTTCCATATCTTTGCTTTTCAGTCTTGCCTTACTCTTTCTTTTTAGGTGTAAATTTTTTTCTTACTTACCAGTTTACTGTATAATCCAGTAAAATGGTTCATTTATATTCATTGCATCTTGTTCATAATTATCTCCTCCAGTTTCATAATTAATTTTTAACTTGTATTCTGTACAGGGTATTGCACTACTAATTCATGAAATTTCAGTGCACTTACCATAGCTATTTTTGTGAAACTTTACTTTGCTTAGTATTACTATGCACCACAACAGAAATGTCCTGATTATGCATTGTATGTACAGTACATCATATACAATGTACCAGAATTTTGATATATTTATCAATGTTTTCACTCACAGATTTTGGCTGAAGGAAAGGAAGAAATCGAGGCTGTCCAGGCTCGGTTCCAGGAAGTGCTTAGTAGTGATGTGGGAATGACCTTGGCTGAGAAGAACCCTGAACAGGCAGTGGTTTTCTTTAGGGCAGGAGCATTGTTAGGGAACCCTTCCTCTATCTTTAACCTGGCCCTCTGCTATCACACTGGTCGAGGTGTCAGACAAGACTTTGCCATGGTAAGTTTTGAATGTTGTCTTATTTCTGTGGGTGGTGCTAAGAAGACCTTGATACAAAACAGGAATCTGAGTTTTAGCTGTCAGACAATTGCATGAGAGTTTTAGTGTCCACGTTTGCATAAACCTGCCCACGTTAGCATAAACCAATAGGTGTGAATGGTGTGACATGAAAAAGATCAGTGGACATGGGAGTTTTGAGAAATGTTTGTGGATTGTAGAGAGTGGATAGGATAAGAAGTATTGTCGTGTGATATGTGAAAGATGTGGAGTAAGGCCCTCTGAGGACAAGAATTGAGTATATGCTAGATGGTATGGTCATTTATGGAGAATGGATATTAATGAGTGATTTTGAGTAACCCTAGTCTGTCTGGCCATCAGACCTATCAACCACAGGCAAGCAACTACCCCTTCAGGGAAGTCCTCTGTAGTGAACTGATGTTCCCTTAAGGTAGGCAGCATTGCATGACAGCGAGGCACAGATTGCAGAGATTTGGTTCCATGGTGGATGTAGCATTTGCATCTCACCCAGTTGTTTGGTTAATTCCATTATTGCATCATCATCATCATCTGAACCTCCTTTCCCACCCTTGGGCAGGGTGAGGAGTAGCAACATCCAGGCAGCCTAAGTTTGCGCAATCCAGTGGGCCATGCATCCATTCACTCATTATCCAAGCCCCCGGAATCCTGGCTCTATCTGATACCCCCAAAACTTTCACCACATTCTATAGCTTCACATAAATGTATCTGATAGAGTCAGTCCGGATGCTGTCATGTAAAAGGGGTGCCAAATCCCTGATCATGCACTTAACATTCATCCAGCCAGCAATATGTATTGTCAGTTACCTATTCTCACTGACTTCCATACGGTACCTCTCTTCCTCACACACTCATCCACCATATCCCCTCACCTTCTTCTTGGCCTGCCTCACCTCCTTCCTCCATTAAATTCACTCAGATATATCTTTTTCAGCACACTATTGTTATCCGTTTTCTCCACATGACCATACCATTTCAGTACACTCTCTTCAATTCTGGTGTCCACAAACTTCCTCACTCCACTTCTTTCACGAATCTCATTATTTTGTATCCTATCCACTCTCTGTACTCCACATACGTTCCTCAGCAGCCCCTTCTCCACTGCTTTCACTCCTGACTTCATTTTCATGCCACACCATAGTCTCACATCCATATGTTAAAGTTGGCACTAACACTCCTTTATGTAAGCCTTGCACAGCAGCAACACTCGAGCCTCTGTTTCTTTTCAAGGACTTCATAGCACCAGCTACTTTCCTTCCTTGTTTCACTCTACTTTCCACTTCTCTTGCACATTTTCCTCTCTTTTTCTGTCACCCAGGTATTTGAACTCTCTCACCAATTGCAGTCTCTCTTCATTCACTGTAACAACACACTGGGAGTCACCTTCCCTCCCAGTTACCATCATTTTACCCTTTTCTACATTTCTCGATAGCGTGGTCGTAGATACTTGTAGGGAGATAGGAGTGTCGATTATGGATTATTAAGCACAACCACAATAAAGTCGTGAGACGTATTATCAACGAGGTGAGTTATAGTACTCTTGGGTTACAGTTTTATTGTACAGGTATATTGAATAGTGATTTACAAATGAATGTAGCGTGAAGGCCAGGCTCCCCTTTTCTCCTTACTCTGCCCTAATTGTTCTCTTGGGCATTCTCTACCCCGTTTCTGATCTGTAGGGCTTCTCTCTGACGTTATATACAGGTAGGAGAGGAAGTTTGGTGAGGAAGTGGTGTCTGGAAGGTATCCTGTGCAAGAGGACTTCCTCTGTCTATCTATCTATAGCCTGATGCCCTAATCCCGGAAAGGGTGGCTGCAGACTAAACTCCTCCAACTCGCTCTGTCACCCACCATTTGCCTACCCTCCCCCCAGTTCACTCCCCCCTCCCTCATATACCTCTCAACTCCATCCCTCCACCTCATCCTCGGCCTTCCCCTCTTTCTCTCTCACTCCACCCCACCTGCATGCACCTTCTTAGTCAGTCTTTCATTCTCCATTCTCTCGACATGTCCAAACCACCTCAGTGTATTTCATCTAATCTTCTCAACCAAACCACATCCACATCCACCCCACAGTGTTCCTTCACTTCTTCATTCATCAACCTGTCCCTCCATGTCACTCCACATGCTCCTCTCAAGTAACTCATTTCCACTGCTCTCACTCTTGACTTGTTACCCTCTAGCAAGGTCCATGCCTCGCTTCCATACGTCAGGGTAGGGATCACAATACTATCATGCAGTGACTTCTTGACTTCCATACTCATCTCCCTATTTCTCATCACTGCTTTCAATGAACCAACAACCTTCCTTCCCTGCTGTACCCTTTCAAGTATTTCATCTCCAAAACTTCCATCCTTACTCATCACACTGCCCAAGTACTTGAATGCACTCACATTCTCCATATCCTCACCATCCAACCTCACTGTGCATTCTGTGACTTCATTCCTCTCAAACACCATAACTTTACTCTTGTTCACATTGACTTTCAGATTCCTCTTCTTACACGCTATCCCAAATTCGTTCACCAAACCTTGCAACTCCCCTTCATCTCCACTCAACAATACTGTATCATCAGCAAACAACAACACCGGAATCTTCCACATCTCGCCCTCATTCATTAGAGCCACCCCCACATCCACTGCCCTACCTTGCACCTCCTTTACAACCTCATCCATGTATATATTAAACAGCCATGCAGACATCACACAACCCTGTTTCAGTTCCACTTTTAGATCAAAGAACTCACTTAGCTCACCATCCACTCACACCGTAGCCCTAGCTCCTTCGTACATGCTCTCAGCGCTCAATAATTTCCCCTCCACTCCATATATTCTTAATACCTTCCACATACCTTGCCTGTCTATTCTGTCATAAGCTTTCTCCAAGTCCTTGAAGCAGCATACACTTTCTTTCTCTTCTCTAGATACTTCTCCACTAAACATCTTAGAACAAATATCTGATCTACACACCCTTTTCCCTTCCTAAATCCCCCTTGTTCTTCTCCAACTAGCTCCTCTGTTATATGCTTAACCCTGTCAATAAGTATTCTGCCATATATCTTTCCAGTCACACTAAGAAGGCAAATACCCCTATGGTTACCACATACTTCTCTCCCCCCTTTTCCTTTGTATAAAGGAACAATTATACCGGATTTCCTGTCCTCTGGAACCCTTCCCTCTTTCCAAGCCAATCTACACAACTTTCATATCCATTCGACAGTAATCTCACCCCCATACTTCAGCATTTCACCACACACTCCATCAATTCCTGGGGCGTTTCCCTTCTTGATCTTCTTCAGTGCTTCCACTGCTTCCACCCTACTGATCTCTTCCTCCCTCCTCTCACCTCTTCTTCTCCCAGCCATTCCCCAACCACTTATACTTGCTCTGCTCTCACTCTCTACATTCAGCAAATCCTCAAAGTGCTCCTTCCATCTCCTCAATTTCTCTCTCTTCTCCACCAGCAATCTATTATTCCCATCTTTCACTCCCCTACTATTTCCACTTTCACAGTGTCTTACTTTTTTTACCTCCTTCCAAAACAATTTCTTACTCTCCCTCCATTTTACACTCAGATTCCTCCCAAACTCCTCATCCACTTTCTTCTTACTCTCCTTCACCAATCTCTTCACCTCTCTTCTCCACTTCACATATACCTCTCTCTTCTCTCTCTCATCCTCTCCCCTGCCTCTGCTCACTAGCCATTCACTACATGCCTTCTTCTTTTGTTCCACAGCTCTTTTCACCTCATCATTCCACCATGCTGTCCCTTGCACACCCTTGCATCTCCTCCTCACTCCACAAACTTCCTCACACGCTGTGCCTATCTCTTCCGTGAAAATCTTACGTACATCTTCCACCCCTTCCATCTGCTCTAACTCGTACCTTCCCAATCTTTCTTCCACTATTCTCTTATACTCTGTCATTTTCTTACTATCTTGTAACTTCTCAACTCTTCTCACAGGAGCTATGTCCTCCTGTCTTCCCCTTGGTCTCTTCACCCACTTTCTGCCAGAGATTCCACTCCCCCACCCTCTCCAGACTCTTTCATCCAACACTTGTCTTCTCATTCGCTCATCCACACACACGTAATCTATCATTGCCTTCCGTTCCACATGTTTGAATACGTCATGAAATTCTTGGTTTGTCTGGACTACGAGGATGTTAAGGATTTTTGATGGTCTGGGACAACAAGACTGTGTATAGATATTATGTGAAATCAGACACTACAGTAAACCCTTGATAAGCCGAACTTTTAGAAGCTGGAATCTTCAGTTAGCCGAACTCAGGCCGAGACCACTTATGAAAGTAGGCCGAAATGCAAAAGTAGGGGGAGAAATGGCACCAAGCGGACTCGGCGCCAGTCTGCTGCTTGCTTTTGGAGACGGTAGTTGTGCCATTCTTACTGTCATTTAGTGCTGAACAGTGCTCTCCTTTTGCCTTCTGCCTTGCCATGGAAGGTTCATAGCTTAAAAGAAGTGATACTGGCACCTCTAGTCGTAAAGGAATGAAGCTAAAAAAAAAAAAAATGTGCGCGTGTGACAGTGTAGTGATCATGATTAAAGTTCAGTACTATTATTACTGAAAGTGTTACATTGCAGTCTATTACAGTGATTACATTTAAGTTTAGTTCTTAATATAGAGTGAAATAAATACTGGGTACTGTTTAGAATTTATGTTAATGTATGAACTAACCCACCTTCACCAACTCCGTCTCCAAAACAAAACAAACTGCCGAACTTTGAAGAATCTACTGCTTCTAACGAACGGTGTTACATTGCAGTCTATTACAGTGATTACATTTAAGTTTAGTTCTTAATATAGAGTGAAATAAATACTGGGTACTGTTTAGAATTTACGTTACAGTATGAACTCAACCACCTCCACCACCTCTGTCTCCAAAACAAAACAAACTGCCAAAGATTCTACTGCTTCTAACGAAAGGTGTTACACTGCAGTCCATTATAGTGATTACATTTAAGTTTAGTTCTTAATATAGAGTGAAATAAATACTGAGTACTTTTAGAATTTACGTTTAAGTGTGAGTTAAACCACCACCACCACCTCCGTCTCCAAAGCAAAACAAACTGCCGACGATCTTCTGCCTCTGACGAAAGGCAAATTATGTGCACTGAATTCTTTCTTTTTTGTCTTTCTTTATTAATTTATACACTGTATATGCTCCTTTACTTTAGTGTTAAGAAGACAAGTAATAAGTATTGTTATTGCAATTTGGGGGGGTGAAAATCCATCTCCAACACACGTTACCGACAGTCGGTACTGCCTCTGTGAATGATTTCCTACCAATTAACCACTTCAGTACTGTGACGTCTATTTCTACTTTATTTACGCTTCCTCCAGCCGATTTCATGGCACTCAGGACTGGACTCACATACTGAAAGGGCTAACGAAGGCTGTACCAACCCAGTGCACTTCCACAGATCCAACCTACACTGACTAGAATTGTCTGGTGGCAGTAAGAACAAAATGAAAATACACCCAGCACTGAAGGGGTTAAATGTATATTAAATTCACTATATTGTTTTTTGTCATAACTAATTTATTTATATATGCTTCTTTAATTTAGTGTTGAAAGGACAAGTAGTAGGTATTGTCTTAGCAATTTTGGGGGGTGATAATTCGGTAATTTAGCAATTTGGGGGGGTGAAAATTCGGTAAGCCGGAAAATTCGGTAATTCGAACCAGGGTAGAGCCCCATATAGTTCGGCTTATCAAGGGTTTACTGTACTTCCTGTACATTGTATAGACATTATGTGACTTGACATTCCTAGTGAGAAACTGTGTACATTTCCATCAGACACTACTTCCCGTATATTGTGTTTATGAGATATACAGGCCAGATATTCGTTCTTAGATCCTTAGTGGAAAAGTTTCTAGAGAAGGGCAAGAAGTTATATCCAGCCTTCATGGATCTGGATCATATGACAGGGTGGATAGACAAGGTTTGTGGAAGGTATTAAGAATATATGGAGTGGATGGGAAGTTGTTGAAGGCAGTGAAGAGTATGTATGAGGGTGCTAAGGCTGCAGTGCGTGTGGATGGCAAACTGAGTGAATCTTTCCATTTGAAGGTTGGATTGAAACAAGGATGTGCCATGTCTCCATGGTTGTTCAATCTGTATATGGATGGGGTTATAAAAGAGATACAAGGTCGGGCAGTGGATGTTGGAGCAGCCCTAGTGAGAGAGGGCAGTGTTTGGAAACTCCCTGTTCTGTTGTTTGCAGATGATACTGTGTTGTTGAGTGAAGGCGAAGGGGAGCTGCAAGGCTTGGTAGATGAGTTTGGGAGAGTGTGTAAGAAACAGAATCTAAAGGTGAATGTGGGGAAGAGTAAAGTGATGGTCTTCGAGAGAAGTGAAGCCAGTGAGTGTACAGTGAGATTGGATGGGAAGGAAATGGAGAATGTGAGTGCATTTAAGTACTTGGGCAGTGTGATGAGCAAGGATGGTAGTCTGGAGGGTGAAGTGCTCAAAAGGGTACAGCAGGGAAGGAAGGTTGCTGGTTCGTTGAAAGCAGTGATAAGAAACAGGGAGGTGAGTATTGAAGTGAAAAAGTTGTTACTTGACAGTATTGTGATACCAACTCTGACATATGGAAGTGAAGTGTTGGAAGGACAGAAGTCAAGAGTGAGAGCAGTGGAAATGAGTTATTTGAGAGGAGCATGTGGAGTCACATGGAGAGACAGACTAACAAATGAGGAAGTGAAGGAGCGTTGTGGTGTGGTTGAGGACGTGATGGGAAGCGTTAGGAGAAACACGTTATGGTGGTTTGGGCATGTGGAGAGGATGGAGAGTGAAAGATTGATGAGGAGAGTGTATGTGATTGAGGTGGAGGGGGCGAGAGGGAGGGGGAGGCCGAGGATGAGATGGAGGGATGGAGTGGAGAGGTATATGAGAGAGGGGGGTGTGAGTTGGGAGCGTGGTAGTGAAATGGCAAGGGACAGAGTGACGTGGAGGCGATTTGTTTGTGGCCACCCCGTTCGGGATTGAGGCGTCTGGCAGTAGATAGTAGATAGATATAGATATACACTAATGCCTACCTATTGCTTGGTCATGCCCACTGTTGTACCAGCAACAGGAAATATTGTCGTGACATATCAGTACATATTATATACACATTACAATCAACTTGTAAGCTAATTAAGTGAAATACTTAATATTGTAAAAGTTACATGATTGAAATACTGTAGTCATTGTAGTTATGAAGTTGTACATGTATAATAGTAATATTAAAATAATATAATGGCAAGTCTACTGTAATCAGTTATTTAATATATGTACAGTAGGCGTGGAAAGTGTTGACGCCATCTTTAAAAAAGAAAACATTCTTGTGGTTAGCAAGGAGAAACAAATAAATTAACACTCACCATTGAATTTAGTATTTACTGGCATTCCCCTTCACCTTTATTATCTTCTTAAGGCGTCTGGGGAGACTGATGGCGTAGTTTTGCAGAACAGATGGACTAAAACTGCTCCATAGCTGCAGCCTCAAGTTTAGGCAAAGATGATGTGTCCATACTACACAGCTGCCGCTTCATGTGCGCCCATAAATTCTCAATGGGATTTATATCTGGGCTGTTTCCGGGCCAATCTCGAATAAAGGGAACCTCACAGTCTGTTAGCCACTGTTTCACTGACTTTGCAACATGTGCAGGGGCAGAATCTTGCATAAATACTCTTGCCTTGGTTTTATCAAAAGAGTCACTTAAAACATCACATAAGAGCTCCAAATAATTGTTCTGGTTCACTTTTTCATTTGCAGGTAGAATTACCAA
>JAGKTI010010662.1:0-28022 GCA_018397915.1 Birgus latro
AAGCTGTTATAGAATGTAATGATATGAAAAGAAAAAAAGTAATGGAGATAATGGAGCCTCTTCCTTCTGCCACTGGTTAAATATCCATTGGTCCAACTGAGCTTTGTTCCCTCGCCTGCACATAATGTGACATCTGTCATGACTGATCAGACACAAGACCTTGGATATTGTCATTTGTGATGAATATATACCTTTACCTCTTCAAAGCTGTATTAAAATAAATTCAGGAGATGTAGTACTAATAAAATGTGATAAAGGCAGCTGTGGGTGACACCAGAAAATAATTTTGAGCCAGTTGCACAGAGGCAGACACACGTTAATTATTGAGTTAATATGCAGTTTATATGTTATTTCCACAGCTAACGATATTTAATGGACATAGACCTTCATAGTTCCCCATGAAAATTAATAATCATGTTATTCATTAATTAATATTAGGTATATTTATAGAATGACTGGGAATCATCCAAGGTGTGAATTGTTGTGACTGGGAATCGTCCATGTTTTGACAGGAAATTGTCTTACAGAGAACTGTCCTGACAGGGAATTGCCCAGGAACCAAAAAGAGCTACTTGCATGGAGAGGAGTAAGATTAGTGACTATAGGTCTAGTGTATATAGAGTAGAAAAAGAACTGCTTAATTGACAAATAAATATGAGACAGAAAAAGAAAAAAGGAAGGCAGGGAAAATCAAGGAGCATCCAGAGGAACTGTATGGATATACAGGTATACCTCGATATACGATAACCCTAGATGCAATACCCCGGCTTAACGATGGGGGTAGAAATTCCACCATACCCTGCATAACAATGGCCAAACCAGGTTTAATGATGGGTTTGTTTGTTTGTTTGTTTGTTTTTTACCGATTTTATTTTAGACTAAAATTGTGTGTTTAGGTTAATATATGCACAGTTTTTAGTCTTAGATTGATGTGTTTTAGTCATAGGTGGGGTGAACTTTGTAATTTTGGGGTATAGTTTACTAAGTTTGATTTTTTTCCTGACATATTTGATGATTTTCAGATTTTATTTGTTGGTTTTAGTGAGTTATTAGGCTTAGGTTAGCTTCTTTTACGGCTGTTAGGCCATTTAGATTGGTTTTTAAACTTGTTTCTGGACTCATTTGGGTGGGTTTAGTACTTGGTTGGAAGGGAAACCCAAGGCTCAAAAACGCATCTTTATACTTTACATGTCAAATCTATCCCGATATACAATACCCTGCCTAACGATGGGTTTTTACTTAACCAATTACGTCATTGAACAGGGGTATACCTGTATCAGAGCCAAACAAAAAGTCAGGACAAGGAATAGTTCACTGGTGAGGGGAGATGGAATCTTGGAGTCAGATTATAAAAGCAAACAAACAAATCTTGAATGATTTTTAGAATCTGTATACTGTATCAGAATCAGTGTTTTGGTGACTTGTGACAGTGTTTTGGTGGTGGAACTTCTGATAAATGGTATAGATTGTAATTTTGGGGTTTCCCATGGAATATTATATATTCAGCCTCATGTGCTGTGATGGATATTGATGCCCACCGGATGATGTGGTAATGGGTAATGGAGTTTACTGTGACGTGGTCCATATCAACCAGTTATGTTCTGTCGAGGGATCTTAATACAGTACACTTTTAACATCCTGTTTTTAGACAGGTGTTCAAGTTAGGATAGGTTAGGTTAGACTCTTGTATTTACAGGTGATTTCTTAATAGTTTCACCTTGATTTCAATTGGAACCCAAAACTTAGCATTTCCATTGGTTCCCCATCGTTGAGGTGGGGTATGGGGAGGGACATATAGAACCTTAAAAAAAAAAAAAAATGAAACAAAGGAGAACAGCACACAAAAACATAAACCAAAATAAGTAAATACAAGCATGAAGTTCCTTTCTTTGCATTTACTCTCATACATCAGTACTTATGTTTTGTAAAAGAGGTGATAAAATATTATAATAGAACTTGATATGACATGAATGATTAGCATTGTGATTACTACAGTATAGTTTTATAAACACTTAAGTTTGTGTTTGAAAATTGTAGACAGCTTTCTTGCATTCTCAGTTTCATTATAGTTTTTGTTGAAAAATAATGAATTTGTGATTATTATGAAGGGGAAAGCCTTCTGGACATGATGATGCAGTACAAACTATTTGCTAGGAATATATAAGATTTATGGCTGATTTAAAACACAGTACCCACAATTCTTTGTGCATGTGATGCCAAGTGAAAAAAAAAAAGATATTTTTTTTCTTTTACATGGCTCTTGTAATAGTTTGGCAATTTCATGTTTTGTATTATAAAAATAGGTATTGGTACAGTAAGTGCACATAGGTGGGTCAGAGTTAGAGGTACAGTATAATTTGGTTTGTGTGTTTTGGAGTGACATATTTCCAAGGATTAATGCTAGGAGAGCTGTTTTCCACTTTCAGACCCTAGCACTGTCCAGACCGCCAGTGTGGGAGGTGGAAAGAGTGTTGCTGAACAAGAGTGAAAGTTGTTTGGCCCTTGTTGGACGAAGGGGTGTGGCCATTGTGGATCTACCGCAACGGTGTGGCACACCACCACTGTTTGATATGGGCAGAGAAACCATTACCTGCAGGTCTGTTCACACACACACACACACACACACACACACACACACACACACACACACACACACACACACTCTTAATGGCTGAGATGGGAATGTATATTGTGAAAATTAGTCACTCATGATTCATCCATATATAAAACTGTAACTTGTGAGCACATGAATTGGGAGCCTTCTGTATCTCAGCTTTCTCAGAACACTTGGTATGGTAAATTGGGAGAAGCTGGGAAATGAACATTGTAGGTAACAGTGATACCCTGATAAGAATGCATTCTATAATATATTGTGGATGTAATATAAAAGAGAGAACTTCAGTAATGATGATTATAACAGAAACTTATTGTATTTTTTGTGATGTCAAGTAAATATTATGGCGCTCATTAAGGTCACACCTAGTATAGTATAGAAAAGAAGTTGATGGTGAGAATATAGTGTATAGTGTTGTATGTTATGTCATAATGTGTGAGGTCAAATTGTGAAGAAAGTTTTAGTTGAATAAGTTGTGGCTGGCAATGTGTGGGCTGTAGTTATCATTGTTGATGAGCAACCCCTGTCTGTTTGGCTGAGTACACTTATCAGCTACAGGCAGGCAACCACCCTGTCAGAGCCATCCTGTACAGTGGACGGTGCCTCACCACAGCCAGGCATGGGGAAGAGTGTGGAGGTTTGATTCCTGGATGGATGCCACATTTGCATCTCACCATCCAGATAACAGGGACACCATAGTACTCCACATCAGCTCATTATATGGTTACCACTTAGTGTTGGAAATAGTTTCCTGGGTGACAGAAAGCCATAAGGCATGCTCTTCAATGTAGAGCCACCTGAAGAGGAAAGAAGTGTAATAAAAAGTGAGAGGAAGGATGGGAGAGATAGGAAGAGAGGAGGCCAGTCACAGAAAAGAATGATAAAGGTGAAAGAAGAAGTAGGCAGCATTACATGAAGTGAGTGTTAGATGATCAGCACCACCTACTACCATGTGAGTTGTAGTACAGTGTACTGTATTAACCTGTCATATAATTGGTAACAACATTTAAATGGTTCCATCATGTCATTGTTCACACAGACCAATAAAGGGTGAAATAAGACAGTGTATGTATTGGATTTTCAGATTTATGAAGAGAGGGTAACTCCATCATATAGCATGAAGGAAGTTTCATTGTAGCTACTGTTTACAGACAAGATCATGTGTCTAGTTACACCCAGATCTCTTGATTATTAGCCTGGGTTTTGTAGCTAAGTTTAGATATTCTCTGGTATGTCTCAGTTCAATCCTGATATTCTTCTTGATTATACAGTATTTACAGACTTGCAATGATACATGATATGGTTAAAGAAGGTTAAGATTAATACCCATAAACAGATGAGTCATTAAAGCATACATTAAGTTTTTGCCAAGTTCCAGTATTCCTTGCAGAGTGACTTGTAACTCATATTTACAGTTCAGGTTCCTATTTCAGTTCTAGCTTAATTTACAAACGAGCTGGGAGATAAGGTTTTTACAGTAGACCACAGTTACATCCAAAGTATCCATTGTAGATTTTGTGGATGGATGATTGCTACTGAATGTGTTACTTCTGTTATGGGTGTGTTGTTGTTTTGTAACAGCAACTTATAGTACCTTGTTTTCTTTTGACTTTGCCCATAACACTTTGTACAGGCAAAGTAATCATCCCTCCATCCATCCATTATCTAGTCCCATGTTGCCCCATGAGGTGCGTAGGAGCCCAGAGTTAGGCAAGTTGGTCCTGACATTTTGTGGGAGTGACCAGCCTCGCTCATCCCTGAGTGACATTACATGAGCAATAAACCCCAACCACCCCCTGGATATAAACCTACACAGGCTTAGTCCGATAGGAACACCTTAATTACCCGCTAAACCACCAGGCGTCATAATTTGGTCATATGGTTACCACCCAGCATAGTAAATGGTTTCCTGGTGTACCGGAAACCATTTCCCTTGTCACTCACTGTAGTCACCCATAGGCTGAATAATAGTAATAATGATAATAATAACAGTAATAATCCCTCCATCCATCCATCACCCAGTCCTATGTCGCCCCACAGAGGAGCATAGGAGCCCGGGGCTAGGCAAGTTGGTCCTGACATTTAAGATGAGAGTGACCAGCCTCACTCATCCCCGAGTGACATTATGTGAGCAATAAACCCCAACCACTCCTTGGATATAAACCTTCACCAGCTCAATCTGACTGGAGTGCCGTAATTACCCTTTAAACCACCAGGTGAACAATAATAATAGTAATAATAATATTTTTATCATCAGAGTGGAATACCTTGCTGATCGTTTCTTTTCCTGTCACCCCAAACTGGAGGTTGTGGATGCAGCATGGCACCCTGGCTCCCCAGATAACAACCATATTGTCCTCCTCACCTCAGACAGTTATTTGAGGTTAGTGACTGAAAATCATGCAGGCTTTTAAAGTTAACTCTTATAATTGGAACAACTTTGTTACAGTTTATATTCCAACTAATGGCAGATGATGTTATTCATCTGTGAGTGAATCCTTAGGGCTGCGAGTGTTAATAGTGTCACCATTTATTTCTGTGTTTCAGGTAACTCAGTTGAGACATTTCAGCAAATTTTGCCATGTTTTTCTTAAGCTGATAATAATCTGACATTGTGTACTCACTGGTAATAAGCAATACAGGCAGGAATTTTTGCAGCACTGTAACTCATGCACTGGCAGTAGGCAGAAGCCGGCAAGCATGCTGGCCTGTACGGGTTCAAACAGCAAGAATTCATGACTATGACCTAAGGGTCACGATATTAACCCGCCGAGCCCCACCGACGTACGATGCACGTCACTACTTTTTTCCGCGGACAGATTGGATGACGCAGAGAAGGATAGATTTTGGGATGATTTAATACATGTAGTAAGTGGTTTGGCTGATGATGAGGTAATGGTTGTGGGAGGGGATTTAAATGGTCATGTGGGTGAAGCAGCTCAAGGTTATGAAGGAATCCATGGAGGATGTGCATGTGGTGTGAGGAATGCGGAAGGGGAAAGAATACTCGAGTTTGGGGAGGCTATGGACATGATTGTGTGCAACACACATTTTAGGAAAAGAATGAGCCGGTTGATTACGTACGAGTCCGGGGAAAATAGTAGTCAGATAGATTATTTTCTGGTCAGGAGGGTTGATAGGAGATTAATGAGGGAAGTTAAAGTTATAGGAAGCGAGGAGTGTGTGCAGCAGCACAAACTGTTGACTTGTGACATGGTGCTTAAGGAACGAGTGATGAGATGGAGGACATATGTACCTAGGAGGAAAATATGGAAGCTGGAAAACCAATCAGTAAGGGATGCCTTTTATATTGAGATGAGGAGAGTGGTGGCTGAACAGGAAGCCGTAGATAGAGGCGTTAATGAACAGTATAGAGCCCTTAAGAACAACCTCTTGAGAGTTACCGATGCAATATGTGGTTGGACAAGAGGCCCACCAAGACATAAAGTAACTTGGTGGTGGGATGAGGGTGTAGAAGCTGCAGTTAAGGAGAAAAGAAGGCTTTTCTGGGAATGGAAGAAGGGTGGTAACAGGGAGGAGTACTTGGCTGCCAAGTGCAGGGCTAGAAGAGAGGTATACAGGGCGAAGTCTCAGTCACAGAGACTTTTACTTGATAATCCAAATCATGGAGAAAGGAAAAATATGATTTTTAGGGTGGCAAATCAGGTGAAGAGGGATAATCGGGACATTGTAGGTGAGCAGTGTGTGAAGAATGATGATGGAAGGGTAATGGTGAACAGTGAGGATATTAAAGATGCATGGAGAGAGCATTATAGCCGGTTGTTGAATGAGGAGTTTGATTGGGATGGAGAAGGTTTGGAGCCAGCTGATCCAGTGTTTGGCCCTTGGCCTTTGATTGACGCTGCTACTGTGAGTCAGGCAATAGGCATGATGTGGGTGGGGAAGGCGTAAGGTGTCTGGGTTGACTGCCGAAATGTTGAAGGCCTCAGGAGATACTAGGGTGAGGTTAGTCACTGACCTGATAGATATGATTATATATGAGTGTGTTGACCCAGATGATTGGCTGAACAGTGTAATTGTAAATGTGTAAAGGGAAGGGTGATGCCCTGGAAAGGGGAAATTACAGAGGTATAAAGCTCTTAGATCAGATAATGAAAGTAATGGAGAGAATTCTAGAAGGTATGATTAGAGAAAGAGTGAATATCGATGAGATGCAGTTTGGGTTTATGCCAGGCAGGGGGACCACTGATGCCATATTCATTGTTCGACAGCTTCAGGAAAAATATATTGGAAAGAAAAGGGAATTGTATTTTGTTTTTGTTGATTTGGAAAAGGCCTTTGACAGAGTCCCTAGAGAGGTGGTGAAGTGAGCAATGAGAAAGCTAGGGTTGGAAGAGTGGCTGGTTAGGGTGGTTATGGCCATGTACGTGGGTGCTCGCACCCAGGTAAGAATGAATGGAGCTTTGAGTGATGAGTTTTCTGTGAATGTTGGTGTGCATCAGGGGTCAGTTTTGAGTCCCTTGTTGTCTATTATGGTGCTTGAAGCCCTCTCACTTGACTTCAGAGATGGACTTCCATGGGAGATGTTGTATGCTGATGATTTGGTGTTGATTGCAGAGAATGAAAAGGAGGTGGAGGAAAGATTTAGGAAGTAGAGAGATGGTATGGGGAACAAGGGCTTAAGGGTAAATGCAGATAAAACAAAAGTGATAATATTTAGGGTTGGTGGACGTACAATCAGAGGAGAGGGAGAGTGGCCATGTGCAGTTTGCCACAAGGGTGTGGGAAGTAATTCCATCTTATGTAGTGTTTGTGATAAATGGGTGCACAAGAGATGTAGTGGTATTAGAGGTAGACTGCGAGATGATCCTGATTTCATGTGTGAGGCGTGTCAGGGAGAGCAGGTGGAGATTGTTAGACGTGAGAGGGTTGAACTTGCAGGTGAGTCTCTTGAGTGTGTGGAGGAGTTTTGTTATTTGGGAGACATATTATGTGCCAGAGGTGGGGCTGGAGTTAGCTCGGTTGCTAGGGTGAGAAGTAGTTGGAAGAAGTTCAGGGAGCTGTTGCCTCTCCTGACATTGAGAGGACTCTCCTTACGTGCTAAGGGGTCTTTGTATGCAGCATGTGTTAGGAGTGTTATGCTGTTTGGTAGTGAGACCTGGGCAGTAAAGGAAGAGGATATTCGCAGGTTTAAACGTACAGAAATGACAATGATTAGGTGGATGTGCAAGGCGTCCCTGCGTGCAAGGCCTTGGGGGGATGGGTTTACGATGGAAGAGTTGAGAGGTAGGATGGGACTGGAGTGTATTGGTGTTGTGATGAGGAGAGGTAGGCTGAGGTGGTTTGGACATGTGGAGAGGATGCGGGATGATAATTGAGTACAGAGGGTGAGAAGTGTTAATATTGGGGGAGGGGTAGACCGAGAAAGACATGGGACAAGGTGATTAAGTGTGACTTAAGGGTTAAGGGACTGAACGGGGAGGCTGCCAGGGATCAAGGGGCATGGAGAGCCGTCATTAGGTGACCAAGGCCGACGCATGCAAGCATGTTGGAGCCTTC
This sequence comes from Birgus latro, assembly GCA_018397915.1. Classification (NCBI taxonomy): domain Eukaryota; kingdom Metazoa; phylum Arthropoda; class Malacostraca; order Decapoda; family Coenobitidae; genus Birgus; species Birgus latro. The sequence goes on from JAGKTI010010662.1 coordinate 8,135, forward strand.
AAAAACAAAACGAAACGAAATGAGACCCACTGACGTGCATTGTACGTCACTCAGTTGCAAGGCCCATCGTGTGCACATTTTTCAACATTCGCAGGTGATTTTTGGTATGCATATGTGGGAAACCTTCCTCTACCTGCTGTCAAGCGGGGATACTGCCTGGCCCCACCAGACCCCCTGACCCCCTTTCCCCCCTTCCCCCCACACTTGCCAATTCACCTGTTAGCAGTAACTTGGCCAGTAAAGATATGTTGCCCCATGGTCTCTCTAGTGACGAAATTCATGGTGAAAGTGATTCCTGAGGTGGAGGACAAAGAAACAAAGAAGCTAGAGGCTGAAACAAACTGAAGTGATGAGGTGGTAATGTCATAAAGGAAGGTGCCATATGCTTGGGTTTTGGGTGAGTGAACAATGCTTTTATCACCTATATTATTGTGTGAAAACCAATATAGACTCATATTACACATAAAGTTGTACCAAAGAAGTAAATAAATACGTAATTTAAAGTAGCTTGAATTAGTTAACCCTTCCATAGTTAGTTTTCTTCAGCCAGGTACCCTGAGAAAGAAGGAAAACATAAGGCTGAATGACACCTGTATCAACATTTTTAAGCTCAGAAGGGCAATTTCTCAATGAATTTTCGATGTTTCGCACCAAAAGCGGGGGTTTGAGCAAAAAAAAAAAAAAAAAAAATGAAAATTGGTCTGGCTCTGAGGGTGTGTTTCATAAAAAACTGGTCGGGACTGGACGGGTTAAGCTACATCTTTGGATGAAGAACCTCATTGTTGCTTCAGCTGTAGTTTTATAATGAAGAGCTTCTTTGTTTGGCATGCAAAGAAGTTCAAGAGGAACACCACTTTGATATCTTTATGTACAGTACTACATTTATTTAACACAAGTTCCTCGAGAGGCAACCTATAATTGATTTTGTGCAAAATTTAAGTGTTGTTTCAATGGAATAAAATAGTCTGGTACCTGAGAGAAGCACGGAGTAATAAAAATGCTTTTATTAACTTTTATTAACTAATATAACCTTATAACCAACCAACACGTGTTCCCTGTTTGACAGCAAGTGGGTCGGCGGAGGGTTAGTGCCCCTCCCTGGAAAATAGGTAACTAAAAATATAAACAAGAAGCCTCATGCCAGGACTGACCAACAGTTGACGACTGAGGACCGAACAAAGGATATGGTACAGATTGCAACATGGAATGCAAGTGGTGTGAATGATGAGGTGAAAGAGAGAGAAATCATCCAGACGCTGGAGGGTGCAAAAGTGGACATATGTGGAATAACTAAGTGGAGAAGTGAGAGAGTGGGAGTATGGGTGAGGTATATGCACAGAAGTAGGTGAGAATGAGAGGGCAAAAGAGTATGTATTGTTGTGTGCAAGAGATGGAAGGAGAATATAAGAGAGTATGGATTAGTTGGCTCAAGGATTGTGTGGGTAAGATTGAAAGTAGGACTACAAATGTGAGCGATTGTGTGTGTGTGTATGCACCAGTGAAGGATTGTGCAAGTAGAGTGAAAGAAGAGTTCTGGGCAAATGTGGAAGCGTGCATGGAAAAGTTTGAAAGGAATGAGAGTGTTTTTGATAAGAGATATGGATGGAAAAGTAGGGAATGTGAAGTCAGATGGAGTAGTTGGTGAGTGAGGTGTGCCTGCAGAGATGGATGAGAATGGCAGTGCTCTAGTGGATATTTGTGTGGGGAGTGGGTTGGTGATAGCCAATACGCTCGTTAGACACAAAATGATTCACAGGTATATGTGGTGAGTGATGAGAAGGGTGGGTGGTGAACTAAATGAACAGAAGGCAGTAATTGATTTTGTATGTGTAGATGACAGAATGAGAAGGTGTGTAATGGATGCAAGAGAATACAAAGGTTGGGGGAGTGGACTTTCTGACCACCATGTGGTGATTGTGGAAGTCAGGGTTCAAATGCAGTGGAGAAATGGAAGGAGGGATGGACAGGAAGAAGTCCTGTCTACAAGGAGGGTAGAAAGGTTGCAAGAGGATGGAAGAAAGGCAGAATATAAGAGAGAAGTGGATGAGCTATTGGGTAAATATGATTTGGTGCAGATGGGGAAGGTGGAAGGTGTGTGCAAGATATTCACAGAAGAAATCTGTGCAGCATGTGAGGTGGTGTGTGGTGAAGAGAAGATGAAAGGGAGTGCAAGGAGCAGCATGGTGGAATGAAGAGGTGAGACAGGCTGTGGCACAAAAGAAGAAAACATATAGTGATTGGATGGGAAGCAGGGGCATGGAGGAAGTTGCATGACAGAAGAGAGTTTTATGTAGAGAGGAAGAGAGAGATGAACAGATTAGTAAGATGAGAGAAGATGAGGATTTTGGAAGGAATTTGAGTGTAACATGGAGGGAATGTAAGAAAATGTTCTGGAAAGAGGTAAAGAGAGTAAGACAGGGTGATAAAGAACTTAGTCTGGTAGTGAAGGATAAAATGGGTAGATTGCTAGTGGAGAAGGGGAAAAAAGTGAGCAGATGGAGAGAACATTTTCAAGAACTGTTAAACATAGAGAATGAAGGTGATGTGAGGATAATTGGATGGGGAATGGCTGGGAGAAGGAGGGAGATGAGAATAGAGGAAGAAATCAATATGATGGAAGTGGTGGAAGCAATGAAGAAAGTAAAAATGGGGAGAGCCCCAGGAATTGATGGAGTATAGTGAAATGCTGAAGCATGGGGGAGAGGTAGTAATAGAATGGATATGGGAGATGTGCAGATTGGCCTGGGAGGAAGGTAAAGTCTCGGAGGATTGGAAGTCGGTTATAATTATTCCTCTGTACAAAGGAAAAGAGGAAAAAGAAGTGTGTGGTAATCATAGGGGCATTTGTCTTCTTACAGTAACAGGAAAAGTGTATGGTAGGATACTTACTGACAGAGTTAGAGAAGTAACAGAGGAATTAGTTGATGAAAAACAGGGAGGTTTTAGGAAGGGAAGAGGTTGTGTAGATTAGATGTTCGTTCTTATGTCTTTAGTGGAAAAGTTTCTAGAGAAGGGAAAGACGTTGCATACAGCCTTCATGGATTTTGAGAAAGCATATAAGGTGCTTAGAATCATAACATCCCAAGTGCTGGTTTTTAAAAAATGAGAAAACACTTCCAAATTCTGGCAACTTTTAAACATATATATCTGAGGATCTGAGATGGATATTACTTTGCTTTTTGTTTCTAGATGTAGCGCAAATTCTCAGGTATAAAGTACTATCATTTACTTGAGAGACAGAGAGAGAGAAACATTAAATTTTATTTCACATACACGGTATATACTACACTTTCACACATACATGCTTACAAACTCTACGTCGCAAATTCACATGCTCACAAACTCGCTTACACATACAGGCATCTACACACACACACATGCAGAAGGAGGAAAATGAAAAATTAGTAAAGGAAGTTAACAGGAAAGACACAACAATAGATGAGCTTTTAGTTCAGGTTGGTACACTCAGAAGGGAGAAGTGAAATGGCAAGCACAGTTGTCAACCATGAGAGTATTATGGAGGAGTTCAGAAATGATACAGAGACAGTAAGACAGGCAAGCACTCTGATAGATCATAGCAGTGATATTGAGGAGAAGATAACCCAGGTGAATGAAGCGATGCAAAGTTACAAAAATGATGTGGAAACCACGTATGCTGAAATGGTGAAAGTAAAAAAATACTTAGGAACAAGAGTTGAAGAAAAGATCATTAAAAAGGAAGTGAAGAAAATAACCCAACACAGTCCAAAATTGGGTAAAGATTCAGCAGACATAAACACATCTATAGTAATCACTGGTATAGAGGAGGATGAAATAAAAAAAAAAAAATTCCAGAGACAAAAAGGAAATGGCAAATGTAATGAACATATTGAAGGAAGTAACAGAAGAAATCTGCAGTAAAGACATAGAGGAACACAAAAGGCTAGGGAAACATGAGAGAAATAAATCAAGGCCTCTGAAAGTAACTAACCAGAGTGTAAACACTGTGGAGGAAATACTGAAAAATGCAAACATACTTATGGAAAAAGAGGATTTCAAAAATGTATGAATAAAAAGATGCCTAACTCAAGAGGAAATGGAATTACTAAAAGAGAAGAGGGAGGAGGCAAAAACAAAAAATGAGGGAAGATCAGAGAAAGAGAAGAACACATTTTTTTTTACAAAGTAATTGGACTGCAGGTACGAAAGTGGCACATAAACAGAAGGGAATAAAAAGGAGGAAGGTAGTAGACCCAAGTCATGACAGGTATGTAAACAAGATGATTAAGTGATGTACTCAAATGTGATTAAGATAATGTACTCAAATGTAGATGGAATGGTATCTAAATTACTAGAAATAAATGATTATATTAAAGAAAAGGAACCATATATTGTTTGTCTAACTGAAACAAAATTAACATCAAGGATATCAAATGATACCCTAAACCCAGAGGAATACAGTATATGGAGAAGAGATAGGAGCTTAAGAAAAGGAGGAGGAATTATGACATTAACAAAGAAAAATCTGCAAGTCAAAGAAATAGAACTAGATATACCCTCACAGGTAGAACTGATTGCAGTAGAGGTTAGTATGTCTGAAGGGAAAATAATTGTGGGAAATTTATACATGCCACCCAGATCAAACATTTGGGAAAAAGGCGAATATGAAGACCTGGCAGGGAGTACAACTCAGAGTTCAAGACCTTTACTACATAGAATGGAGGAGAAAGCTGAAAGAATTATATTAGCTGGAGATTTCAATACAAATATGAATTGGAATACTCTAGATATAAAAAGTCAGGAAATCTGTTGGGACCAAAAACTCCTGGACCTTGTGCAGGAGTTTTTCCTAACACAGTATGTAAAAGAAAGCACCAGAAAAAGAGGACTAGATGTACCATCAGTACTAGATCTTATATTTACTAAACAAGAAAATTATATTGACAGTATTATGTATCACCCTCTGTTTGGCAAGTGACCATGCAATATTAAATTGCAACTTCAAGATTGCATATGTCATGGCTGACAGTAATGAAAGTTACAAAAAGAGCCTTAGCTACAAAAAGGGAGACTGTCATGACCTAAGGAAATATTTCTTAGAAATAGAGTGGGAAAAAGAGCTTAGAGGACAAGATTGAAATGTTATATATAGACAAAAAATTCTGTGAACTTCATGAAATAGGAGTCCAAAATTACATCCTTGGCACAAAGAAGCAGAAATGACAATAAAAAATGGTTTAATAAAGAATGTAAAAAATGAAAAGAAAAAAGAGACTTGTTGTGGAATAGATACAGAAGACACAATAGCAAGAGGGCATATAACAACTGTAAACAGGCAAGAAATGAATACACAAGAATAAGGAGAGAAGCCCCCCCAAAATTTGAGGAGGATATCATAAACAAAAGTAGTGATCAACCGAAGCTATTTTACAGCTACATCCGAATCAAAACCAAAGTACTGTAAAATATAAAATACAATCCATTATGGATGAAGGGATCCTCTATACACAAGAGAAAGATATTTGTGAAGTACTAAATAAGAATTTCCAATCAGTTTTTACAGAAGAAAATAATTTTGAATGGGATGATGTGGAACATGTGTACCCAAACATATTACCAGATATACAATTATCAGAAAAAGAAATACAGGAGGAGTTAAGTAAATTAGACAAAGGAAAAGCAAATGGTCCAGACGAAATTTCATGTTGGGTGCTACATGAATGTGCAAAGGAGTTAAGTAGACCATTATCTTTAATATTTAAGGAATCCTTGGGTCAAGGTAAACTACCTGGTTTGGAGGAAGCAAACATTGTTCCCATATTCAAGAAAGGGAATAGACAAAATCCACTCAACTACCGACCAGTATCACTAACCAGTGTTGTAAGTAAGATGCTGGAAAAGCTGATAAGAAAAGTTTGGGTAAATCATCTAGAAGAACACAGTATAATAACAGAAAGGCAATTTGGTTTCAGAAAGGGAAAATCATGTGTTACTAATCTATTATGCCACTATGACAGGGTTGCAGAAACACTACAGAAAAGAGAAGGATGGGTGGACAGTATCTGTCTAGATTTCAAGAAAGCATTTGACAGAATACTGCACCAAAGACTTTTATGGAAACTGTACCATCAAGGAGGAATCCGAGGCAAATTGTACTGTTGGATGCAAGATTTTCTCAAAACGAGAACAGTACTAAGAGGAAACTACTCATCATGTAGGGACGTGACTAGTGGAGTTCCACAGGGCTCAGTGCTGGCACCAATTATATTTTTAGACATAGATAGTAATATTGGAAGTGAAAGCTGTTTAAATATGTTTGCAGATGATGCAAAAATACAAAAGAGAATTACTAAGACAGACTCTTGTAAAGAACTACAAGAAGAATTAAATAATCTTCATGAATGGAGTAATAAATGGCAAATGGAATTCAGTGTGGACAAGTGTCATGTAATCAAGTTTGGTAAAAGTGGGAAAAGACCAGATTGGGATTATAAGTTAGGAAGTAAAATCCTACACATCAGAAAGAGAGAAGGACTTAGGTGTGATTATCAGTGACAGACTATCTCCGGCTGACCACGTAAGCGAGAAGGTACAGAACATGTATACACTGTCTGTAAATATGAAAATAGCATTCACACACATAAATTAAGACCTGCTGAGGAAGAAAATAATATCTTTCATCAGACCAGCCTTGGAGTATTCATTAGTAGTTTGGAATCCTCATCTCAAGAAACACATAGATAAGATTGAAAAGGTTCAAAGGGCCGCTGCAAGATGGATACCAAGCTTATGGAATCTAAGCTATGGAGAAAGACTTGAAAAACTGAATCTCCCAACACTACAGGAGAGAAGGAAAAGAGGAGACATGATTATGCTATAAATGCATATCAGGGAAGGAAAAAATAGACATGGATGAGTATATAACCTATGGGGAAACATCAGCAAGAGGGCACTGCAAAAAAATGCATAAAAAGAGAGCTGATAAAGGAGGAGGCTGTAGCACGGGCTGAACAGGGGAGTACTCCCGAGGGGAATGGGAGTGCTGGTGATAGGGAGAGCTGGAGCTCCTGTTTCACTAGCTACCTAACCATCCCCCTTTGCTGACCTTTTCAGTGTGACAGTAACATGGAGAGTAGACCAGCATACTCTCCCAAACATTTCCTCTAACTATCCTATGCACTACACCACATGTGCTTTACATGTCACACAACGTATCCCACTACGTTACAGGGGTTGACGCCAGCAAGGGCATGCAGCCAGAAAACTTTGCCCTTGCTACCTAGTGGTAGACTTTTGGGGGGAGGCATGACGGGGGTTCAGCCGGCATAGATCATGGGTCCTGGGCGGGATGGGGCTCGAACCTGTGCTAGAGGGTACAGGGCATTGCGGTTCCCAGGTTGCCGCTTCTGCTCAATAGAGAGGGGCCTGAACCTGGGAGTAGCGCCCCAGGAGGCTGCCCTATCAGTGGGTGTATAATGGCGGGGCAGTTGCAGTGCCAAGGCTCGCTTGGAGGGTGTCCCTGCAGCTGTCCTGGCAGGGTGCCCCGAGGCCACACAGCCACTGGTAAGCTGGTGGGCTAGGGGTCTCAGATCCATTGCCTGGACCTAGGACTGTGCAATGGGTCGGGCCTTTGGAATGTTTACCCCCATTTATCTTACTGACTATGACCTACAAGTATAAGCATCAAAGCAAGCCTGAGGACAGCAAATCACTCAGGGGGTTTAGAGTGGGTTCGTGGAATGTGGGAAGTTTGATGGGAAGAGTGGGGGAAGTCGTTGAGGCATTCAGTAGGAGGTGGGTGGATGTGGCATGTTTGCAGGAAGTCCAGTACAGGGGTGGATCAGCCAGAAAGATTGTTGGGAAGGATTGCTACTATAAGTTGTTTTGGCAGGGGGGAACTGACGGGTATGGGGGTGTGGGGGTGTTGGTTGCGGAGAAATGGGTAGAATATATTATGAATGTTATGAGAGTAAGTGGTAGGATATTAGTAGTGAAAATTTTGATCAGAAGGAAAATGATTTAAGTTATATCGGCATATGTTCCACAGGTAGGATTGGATGATGCAGAGAAGGATAGATTTTGGGATGATTTAATACATGTAGTAAGTGGTATGGGCGATGATGAGGTAGTGGTTGTGGGAGGGGATTTAAATGTTCATGTGGGTGAAGCAGCTCAAGGTTATGAAGGAGTCCATGGAGGATGTGCATATGGTGTGAGGAATGCAGAAGGGGAAAGAATACTCGAGTTTGGGGAGGCTATGGACATAATTGTGTGCAACACACATTTTAGAAAAAGAATGAGTCGGTTGATTACGTATGAGTCCTGGGGAAATAGTAGTCAGATAGATTATTTTCTGGTCAGGAGTGTTGATAGGAGATTAGTGAGGGATGTTAAAGTTATAGGAAGCGAGGAGTGTGTGCAGCAGCACAAACTGTTGATTTGTGACATGGTGCTTAAGGAACGAGTGATGAGAAGGAGGACATATGTACCTAGGAGGAAAATATGGAAGCTGGGAAACCAATCAGTAACGGATGCCTTTTATAGTGAGATGAGGAGAGTGGTGGCTGAACAGGAAGCCGTAGATAGAGGCGTTAATGAACAGTATAGAGACCTTGAGAACAACCTTTTGAGAGTTCTGTCTATCTATCTATTGCCAGACGCCTCAATCCCGAACGGGGTGGCCACAAACAAATCGCCTCCATGTCACTCTGTCCCCTGCCATTTCACTACCACGCTCCCAACTTACACCCCCCTCTCTCATATACCTCTCCACTCCATCCCTCCATCTCATCCTCGGCCTCCCCCTCCCTCTCGCCTCCTCCACCTCACTCACATACACTCTCCTCGTCAATCTTTCACTCTCCATCCTCTCCACATGCCCAAACCACCTTAACGTGTTTCTCCTAACGCTTCCCATCACGTCCTCAACCACACCACAACGCTCCTTCACTTCCTCATTTGCTAGTCTTTTGAGAGTTACCGATGCAATATGCGGTTAGACAAGAGGCCCACCAAGACGTCTTATAAAATAACTTAGTGGTGGGATGAGGGTGTATAAGCCGCAGTTAAGGAGAAAAGAAGGCTTTTCTGGGAATGGAAGAAGGATGGTAACAGGGAGGAGTACTTGGCTGCCAAGTGCAGGGCTAGAAGAGAGGTATACAGGGCGAAGTCTGAGTCAAAGAGACTTTTACTTGATAATCTAAATCATGGAAAAAGGAAAAATACGATTTTGACAGAGTCCCTAGACAGATGGTGAAGTGGGGAATGAGAAAGTTAGGGTTGGAAGAGTGGCTGGTTAGGGTGGTTATGGCCATGTACGTGGGTGCTCGCACCCAGGTAAGAGTGAATGGAGCTTTGAGTAATGAGTTTTCCGTGAGTGTTGGTGTGCATCAGGGGTCAGTTTTGAGTCCCTTGTTGTTTATCATGGTGCTTGAAGCCCTCTCACGTGACTTCAGAGATGGACTCCCATGGGAGATGTTGTATGGGAGATGTTGTATGCCTGACAACTTCAGCTATGTTCACCACAATGAGACAAGTAAAAGACATGTTTTTCAGTGCACAGTACAGTACTATTATACCATTTGATTAATGTAGTGAAGGTATAACACAGTACAATACTGCAATGGTGGTGAAAACCACTGATGCAATCCGGAGTAATGTCTGATATATCGGGGGTAAGTCCGGATGTCGCTTTTATCGGAAAATCGCATATTTCGGACTGGCCTGAACCCCAATTAGTCCGTTATAGTGAGGTCTTACTGTATTATGTTTCTCTCTCTCTCTCTCTCTCTCTCTCTCTCTCTCTCTCTCTCTCTCTTGCATATAAATGTTAGGATTTTATAGCTGAGACCTTGCACTGCTTTTAGAAACAAAAAGGAATGCAGTATTTTTTTATGTCCTCAGATATACGTGTTTAACCCCTTAACCGTGGGTCGTCACTTCAGTGACGGTCGGGTGCAATGGATCATACCGCGGGGCGTCACTTTTGTGATTCTGTGTTGTTTTGAATTCGCCCGGGCTTTCAGTTAGTGGCGTATCATCTGTCAGCACTGCCAGTGTCCAACAATAGTCAGAGCTGCTAATGTCATCAGTACTCCCATCCATTGTTTACAATTTAGCCATTTTCTACCATTCTAGACTCCCCTCCCTACCTCCCCTCCATTACCCTCTCGAGTCGTCTGGTCAGCCGCACTGCGCTACGTAAATCTTCCCCGGATTTTTCCGCTGATTTCATCCATTGAAATGAGCCCTATGCCCTATTCTTATACAAAATAATATATATTTAAAATAATAAGATAATTGATAGTGCCATACACCTGGAATTGGCTAATTATCACTTGGCAACATCCAACCTGCACTCGTTCTCTAATTTCCCCTGCATTTTTCCCTGTGAAATATGCCATATGAGCTATTCTCGTAATATAAATGTATATAAGTAAGGAAGGGGGAAGCCTGAGTGATATTTATATTCACCTGGAACTACCAAATTTATTATGTATTGTCTAGATTTCCTACGACTTATTTCTTAGCATATACATTAGCAGCTGACATTTTCAACTCTTGGCTACCGAGATACGTACATTTCAGTTCACTGGAGGCACATCGCAGCCGCGCCTCTCCATTTATGCCGTTTTTGCGCCCATTATAAAAGGTCCTGTGACCTCTGCCCCTACTAAACACCGTGTGGAAAGCAGTTAAGGACTGTAGATATATATAGGTGTAATAAAGTACTTGAAATAATAAAGTATGATTGTATATATGAATAAGAAATGACAACACGAGCTGCGAATTAGCGCGAGTGGGAGGCTCGTTCGCGCTCGCATTTTACATTGCTTTCACGGTGTTTTTTCGGGGGGAGTATGGATTCCAAACTATTCTTGGAAATCATTGAATAGTGTTTCTAGTGATAATATCAGGCAGTGGTATTCATATTACGGGATGTCGGGAAGTGTCAAGTGGAGGCTTAGTTACCCAACTTCAGAAGTCTCCACAAGACCTACGGTAGTTGATGAGTGCTAAAAAAAACATCCCAGGAGAAAGCTGAAGGTATGTGCCATATGCAGTTATCTCTCTACTGTCCAGATGTCCACTATCTGGATACATCACTATTCGGACATCGTGGGCTGATGGCCGAAACCCCAAAATTGCAAAAAAAGAAAAAGAAAAAAATCCGATTTTTTCCAACCGTGTCAGTTTGAATTTCCCTCTGCTCCAACTAGCTCCGTTCCCGCTCAGTCTCCCTCCTACTAGTTCTGTCTCATCTCCCATGAACAGTGGACGGCTGTCTGATCGTTTGCGTTATTTTCGTTCTTGTTTAAATAATCAAAAGTCACAGTGCTAAGGATTAAGTGTAGTTAAACACTGGATTACTGGACATGCTTCAAGAGCAATTATGACCACTGTAAAAACCTTAGAGATGGGGGTAAACAACAATCATGGACTATAAGTAAACATTGTCAACTGCTAAATATTTTCCATAATCACTTCTAAATCCTCATTCTCTGGTTACATTTTATGTACTTCATGCTTTATGTCCCATATTTGAGTGCACTGGCTGTGAAAGAGGTGATTTTCTGATTGATTATCATGTCTTTTACATACGTTTACTATCTAGTGAACTGGTGAACATTTTTGCCCCACACACCTCTAAATCATAATTTTTCTGGTTACATTTTATTTACTTCATGCTTTGTGTCCCATATTTGAGTGCATAGGCTGTGAAAAGGTGATTTTCTCAGTAATAATCATGTCTGCCTTACTCACCTCAAAGTCATCATTTTGGGGTTAAAAATCAATTAATTCATGCTTTGTGCCAATTATTTATGTGAATGGGGTCTTTAAGTGCTATGCATGTCCAGGAGGGAGGTAGGTAGGTGGTTTTCTGATTTAGGTTAGGTTAGGTTGGGGTCAAGAATAACCGGTGCTGTTGGTGAACAGTGAACACCTTTGCCATACGTAACTCTTTTTCTGGTAACAGTTTATTTATTTGATGCTTTGTATCCCATATTTTAGTTCATAAGATATGAGAAATGATGATTTTCATCGTGATAGCCACATCCGATACTTACTTACACTAAGCTGCCAGCTTGTGAACGCCCCTGCCTTACTCACCTCAAATTCATCATTTTTGGGTTAAAATTCGATTAATTCATGCTTTATGCCAATTATTTATGTGAATGGGGTCTTAATTTAGTGCTATGCATGTCCGGGAGGGAGGTAGGTAGGTGGTTTTCTGATTTAGGTTAGGTTAGGTTAGGGTCAAGAATGACCAGTGCTGTTGGTGAACAGTGAACACCTTTGCCCTACCTAACTCTTTTTCTGGTAACAATTTATTTATTTGATGCTTTGTATCCCATATTTTAGTGCATAAGATNNGGTGCTGTTGGTGAACAGTGAACACCTTTGCCATACCTAACTCTTTTTCTGGTAACAGTTTATTTATTTGATGCTTTGTATCCCATATTTTAGTGCATAAGATGTGAGAAATGATGATTTTCATAGTGATTGCCACATCCGATACTTATTTACACTAAGCTGCCAACTCATGAACATCTATTCCTTACTTACCTCAAAATCATAATTTTGGGGTTAAAATTCAATGAATTCATGCTTTGTGTCCATTATTTAATGCATATGGTGTGAGAAAGGGTGATTTTCATAGTGATTTCCATGTCTGATACTTACACTTGCTGGCAAGTTGTGAGCACCTATGCCTTACTCACCTCTAAATCATCATTTTTTTGGTTAAAATTCTGTTAATTCATGCTTTGTGTGCATTATTTATGTGAAAGGGGACTTAAATAAGTGCTATGCATGTCCAGTAGGGAGGTAGGTAGGTGGTTTTCTGATTTAGGTTAGGTTAGGTTAGGGTCATGAATGACCAGTGATGGAGTTTCAGGGCCACTATCCGGACAAGACCACTGTCCGGACATGCCTTTGGCTCTATTATGTCGGTTAGTGGAGGGATTACTGTACATAATTATGTTATTTTAGGACTAATAACTGATTTTTGGCAAATACTTTTTAAAAGTCAGTTGGAGCGAGGATTTGCCCTGCAGGATGGGCACAGCGCGCCTCCGACAACCCCGCGGTTAACGGGTTAAAAGTCTCCAGACTTTGGAGCCGTTTTTCTCGTAAAAAAAAAAAGGGGGGGGCGCTTGGCACGTAATGACTCTAAGAGCCTCATATGATAGGATGGATAGACAAGGAATGTGGAAATATTAAGAGTAAATGGGAAGTACTGTAGTTGAAAACTGTGAAGAGTATGTATGAGGGGACTAAGGCTGTAGTGCGTGTGGGTAGTGAATTAGGTGAATTTTTCTATTTTTTTGTTGGATTGTGACAGGGATGTGTCATGTCTCCATGGTAGTTCAATCTGTATATGGATGGAGTTATAAAAGAGATACTGTACAAGGTAGGGCAGCAGATGTTGGAGTGGCATTAATGAGAGAAGGCAATGTTTGGAAACTTCCTGCACCGTTGTTTGCAGATGACACTGTATTGTTAAGTGAAGATGGAAGGGAACTGCAAGGCTTTGTGAATGAGTTTGGAAGAGTGTGTAGGAAATGGAATCTAAAGGTGAATGTAAGGAAGAGTAAAGTTGTGGTCTTTGAGAGAATTGAGGTCACCGAATGTGCCGTGATGTTGGATGATGAGGAAGTGGAAAATGTAAGTGCATTTAAGTACTTAAGTAGTGTGGTGAGTAAGGATGGAAGTTTAGAGGGTGAAGTGCTTGTAAGGGTACAACAAGGAAGTTAGGTTCCTGGTTCTTTGAAAGCAGTGACAAGAATCAGAGAAGTGATCATGGAAGTAAAAAAGTCACTGCATGACAGTATGATGATACCAACTCTAACGTATGGAAGTGAAGCTTGGACCTTGTTAGAAGAATGCGAGTCAAGAGTGAGAGCAGTGAAAATAAGTTATCTGAGAGGAGAATGTGGAGTTACATGGAGAGACAGACTGACAAATGAGGAAGTGAAGGAGCATTGTGGTGTGGATGTGAATGTTATAGAAAGCATTAGGAGAAATACATTGAGGTAGTTTGGCCATGTGGAGAGGATGGAAAGTGAGGGACTAATGAGGAGAGTGTACAGTGGAATCTTGATTTTCTATGGACATGCGCATCGAAATTAAAATCATCAAAATTTAAATTGAACTTCTTATGGGAAAAATTAGTTTGGGTCTGGGGCCTCCAAACCTCACTACATAAGATCAGACACACTTGCACCACTATCCGTTTTCCTTGTCATCCAGCACAACAGGTAACCCTCCAGTATAGCTATAATCCTGCAGAACTCGTTGGTGTCAGCAATAATTTTTTTCTGGCCAAGTCCAAAGAACTTCTCCCCATTGTCAACCTACTTCTTCACATCAGCTCTCTTCTGCTTCAGGTTACGAATTGTGCTCTCAGGTGCTTCCGCTAGGCGGCTGATTTCAATAGCAGTCAAACCCTCGTCCAGGTACTCCAGGATTTTCACCTTGTCAGCAAGGGTATACTTGGTGTATTTCTTCCCCTTCCTGTATTCCCTTTTCTCCTTTGGCTGTGAAGATTTAGAGGTGCCAGGCTGCTCTCATCCATTACCACTGCTACCAGAATAACCATTCTTGCTTGCCATCTTGAAATAGGTAAGTTGCAACGAAATTGCAGCGAAATGCACGCCCACGCATGGCAGGTACAGGCTGAAACTGTGGCACTTGGCTGTAGAGGGCAGGACAGTCGCAAGGTGGTTGCCGACAATAGAAAATCGCCTTGCGCATGGCTTGTTTTAGTTGGAGTTGGGCCCCGAGAGCATCAAAAAACGCGATTTTGGCATCAAAAAGTGAGATAGGCGAACCACTAGAAAATACATCAAAATTTGAATCGTCGAAATTTAAACCATCGAAATTCGAGATTCCGCTGTATGTGAGTGATGTGGCGGGAGGGAGAGTCCAAGGTTGAGATGGAGGGATGGAGTGGAGCAGTGTATGAGAGAGTAGGGTGTGAGCTCGGAGTAGGGCAGGGAAATGGCGGGAGACCAAGCAACATGGAGGCGATTTGTTTGTGGCCACAAATGGGATTAAGGCATCTGGCTTAAGATAGGTAGATAATTATGAAAGGTATATGTCAGAATGATAAATTAGTGCAAGTCATTCCCTGTACTGAAGTTAGGAGAATGGCATCCTTACTGCATAGTATGTACGAGTGAACCGCCTGCTGCCTTGTGTCACTTGTGCCCTCCCTCTGCTCCTAACTGGCACCCAACACTTGAAGTGCCATTGCCATGTTGCAGTGCATTGAGCTCCTTGATTTTCTGCTCCAGTGTAAATGATTGCCATGATTTCTTTGTATTTGGAGTAGCTGATGGAGTATTGAGTATTGGGTGACCTCTTGGACATATTGGTGATGGTTAATGCACTCATTGGTGGTGGTGGCAGCGGTGATGGCATCGGTGGTGGCAGTGGAGGTAGAGAGTAAGTCACACAGCACTGTTTGTCTGCTTACCAGAGAACCATGACATGAACTGAGAGTTCTTTGTGGTGGGTGACGGAGTGCGGACCAGGGTGTGAGAGGAATGCCCAGAGAAGTGTCTGGCTGGAAACATTAGGCTCCAAACGTGTTTACATTGATGCGCCAAATTTAGTTCTCTTAAATGTGAAGGATTTCCGTTAATTTGAAAATATGTGTAGCAATTGTATTTTTCATCATCATCATCTTCATCATCATCATCATCATCATCATCATCATCATCATCATCATCATCATCCGGACATCTTTTCCCACCCCAGGGCAGGGTGAGGAGTAGCAATGTCCGGACAGCCCCAATTTGCCCAATCCAGTGGGCCACACTTCCTTTCACTTACAATTCAAGCCCTTGGAATCCTTGCTCCATCTGATATGCCAAAAATATTCACCATTCACTGCAGCCTCACATAGATGCATCCAACAGAGTCAATCTGGATGCTGTAATGCCAAAAAGGAGTGCCAAATCCCAGATCATTCGCTTCTCTCCACAACATTCATCCATCCAGCTTAATCTCCCATCAGTCCCCCAGCCTCACCGACCTCCAAACCTCTACTCCTCACACAGTCATCAATAATTTAAAACAAATTCACATTAAATCGACATTGTACTTTATTTTCTCAGCCTCTGTACCAGACTTGTATAATACACTGCAATGATCCTTTGGTTATAGAAGTTTTCATTATCACTGCTAGATGAAATTCTGAACTACTGGTATTGAACATTTTTTACCAAAAAAAACTTTGTTATCACAGGCCTGAGCTGGTTTCTGACAACAATGATGATGCACAATCTATTGTTTCTGATAGCTTTGAGGGATTAAAAGATGAGTTCCTACTTGAGGAGTTAATTCCAGGTGGTGAAGACCAATAACTCCACATCCCAGTTTCAGAACCCCTTACCTCAAGACCTGCTCAGGTTTGTGCAGTAAATGGTACGTGTTTCTTGTTGTGCCCTTTTTATCATTTTCTGTTAACCTAAACATGCCTGTGTGTGTTTCTAATACTTATCATAACAGTACAATATGTACTGTATGTATGTAGTGGGTCTAAATTGTTGTAAAACGGAAAACTTGGGTTTACAATTGGGGTGCCTGGTGCCAGTTAGGAAAAATTCTGTAGGTTCTGTGCTTTCATTATCGTTCAATTTTGTTATCGTGCACTAGTTGCGGTACCAGTTATGCTCGATAACCAAGGGATCATTGTATTTCATTGAAATACTATATAAGAAATGCATCATCAATTATTTGAACTATTTATACTGTAGTATGTTGTATGGTCAATTTTGGGGGGCATGCTTCACAAATGTTAAGTTATGCCTGCTTAGGTTTATATCCAAGGGGTGGTTGGGTTTATTGCTAACATAATGCCACTCAGGGATGAGTGTGGCTGGTCACTCTCATCTTAAATGTCAGGACCAACTTGCCTAGCCCCGGGCTTCTGCACTCCTCATGGGGCAACGTAGGATTGGATGATGGATGGATGTGCTTGCTTGACTGCCATTCTAACCCAGACAGTTTGTACAGTTTCCATACCAGGAGATTCATTTATTCATTCATTATCTAATCCAGTGTTGCCCCATGAGGAGCATAGGAGCCCAGGACTAGGCAAGTTGGTTCTGACATTAAGATGAGAGTGACCAGCCTCAATCATCCCATAGTGGCATGATGTGAGCAATAAGTCCCAACCACCCCTCGGATATAAACCTGCAATGGCTCAATCCAATTGGAGCACCTTAAATGCCCACTAAATCACCAGGCACCATAATTTGCTTATATGCTTACCACCCAGAGTAGTAAATGGTTACCAGGTGTACAGGAAACCATTTGGTTTGTCACTCAGTGTAGAGTCACCAATAAACAGAAGAAATAGGAAAGAAAGAAAGAAAGACAGAAGAGGAAGGATGGGAATCCATACCAAGGGATAATTGGATTTTTTTTTTTTTTTTTTTAAGAACCATTTATACAGACATCACTGCTAGTCAGCCTGTATGGAGATGTTATAACAATGTTGAACGTTTACCGTAATCCCTCAATTATGCAATGTAATAGAGCCATAGGAATGTCCGGGTAGTGGCAGTGTCTGGATAATGAATAATATCCTCCTACTATACCCAGACCCTACCTATACCCAACCTCCAACCTATACCTAACCTATTTGTACAGTACCTCTGCTTACTGGTAATGGTGAATGTGGGGAAGAGTAAAGTGATGGTCTTCGAGAGAAGTGAAGTCAGTGAATGTACAGTGAGATTGGATTGGGAGGTTATGGAGAATGTGAGTGCATTTAAGTACTTGGGTAGTGTGATGAGTAAGGGTGGAAGTTTGGAGGGTGAAGTGCTTGAAAGGGTGCAGCAGGGAAGAAAGGTGGCTGGTTCCTTTAAAGTAGTGATAAGAAACAGGGAAGTGAGCATGGAAGTGAAAAAGCTGCTATACAGTAGGCACGGAAAGTGTTGACGCCATCTTAAAAAAAGAAAACATTCTTGTGGTTAGCAAGGAGAAACAAATAAATTAACACTCACCATTGAATTTAGTATTTACTGGCATTCCCCTTCACCTTTATTATCTTCTTAAGGCGTCTGGGAAGACTGATTGCGTAGTTTTCAGAACAGACGGACTAAAACTGCTCCATAGCTGCAGCCTCAAGTTTAGGCAAAGATGATGTGTCTATACTACGCAGCTGCCGCTTCATGTGCGCCCATAAATTCTCAATGGAATTGATATCTGGGCTGTTTCCGGGCCAATCTCGAATAAAGGGAACCTCACAGTCTGTTAGCCACTGTCACTGACTTTGCAACATGTGCAGGGGCAGAATCTTGCATAAATACTCTTGCCTTGGTTTTATCAAAAGAGTCACTTAAAACATCACATAAGAGCTCCAAATAATTGTTCTGGTTCACTTTTTCATTTGCAGGTAGAATTACCAACCTACCAACACCATAATATGTAAAGCAGCCCCAAGCCATGAGTGAGGCTGGGTATCTAACAAACTTGGAAGTGTACTTAGGATCCAGGGGGTCACTGCCTGGTTTGCGGTACACTTGTGATGAAGGGGTACCAGTGACAGTAAATGTTGACTCATCACTCCAAAGCACAGTTTTCCATTGCTCCTCACTCCAGGCAAGATATTTCTTACAAAAATTTACTCTCTTTTTCTTCTGAAGTACAGTTAGCAGTGGTTTTTTACGAGCACAAAAACTCCTGTAGCCCAGATCGTCATGCAACAGTTGCTGCACACTTCTGACAGACACATCTGCCAGCAACTGTGTGTTCTTTTCTTTTAAATCCCGTGCTGTTAGCCTTGGATCCTTGCTAACTTGCCTTGAGATCAGCTGACGGGTCCTGAAGGTTGTCTTATGAGGTCTCCCAGGCTTGGGAAGTGGAGTGGGAGGAATGGCCTCCCCACTGTCCTTGAACCGCTTCACCAGTCTCTGCACTGTCCTCAGTCTAACACCATCTGATTTGCAATAAATGGGAGTTTGTGGCCATCTTTGTATAAAGTAATCACTTCCACACGTTTGTCCTTGCTTGTGGTTACTTTAGGAATGATGAGAATGTGGTAGGTAACCAAACAACTGTGTTATTTGAGTCAAAACTTGCTCTCGTGGTGCATCACACACAGAGACAATCCTCCTCCTGTGGCTGCCCAAACATTACTGAGCCTGCTCCTGTGGTGCCAAACCTATCAAGCAGGGTTGCCAGCTCCCATTGAAAAAGTGTCAGCTCATTTCGCATCACAGGGGAGGGTAGTATTGACCCTACTTCACTTAACGCGAAAAAGAATGACGTCGGCAAAAAAACGTCAATGCTTTCCGCGCCTACTGTATGACAGTATTGTGATACCAACTCTAACGTATGGAAGTGAAGCTTGGACCCTGTTGGAGGGACAGAAGTCAAGAGTGAAAGCAGTGGAAATGAGTTATTTGAGAGGAGCATGTGGAGTCACATGGAGAGACAGACTAACAAATGAGGAAGTGAAGAAGAGTTGTGGTGTGGTTGAGGACGTGATGGGAAACGTTAGGAGAAACGCATTGAGGTGTTTTGGCTATGTGGAGAGGATGGAGAGTGAGAGACTGACAAGGAGAGTGTATGTGAGTGGGGTGGAGGGGGGGAGAGGGTGGGGGAGGCCGAGGATGAGATGGAGGGATGGATTGGAGAGGTATACAAGAGAGGGTTGTGTGAGCTGGGAGTGGGGCAGTGAAATTGCGGGGGACAGACTGACATGGACGCAATTTGTTTGTGGCCACCCCTTACGGGATTAATGCATATGGCAATAGATCGTTAGACCTCTGCTTACTTTGGCAGTGTTTTCCTGTCATTCAGGCATATTTGGACATCAAAACACATTAGGAATATCAAAAATAATCTTTAACACCAATAAAAACCTTCTATCTATCTATCTATTGCCAGA
>JAGKTI010010663.1:0-11219 GCA_018397915.1 Birgus latro
GGGTTCCGCTATAACGTTTTATCACTATCACGCCTGTATAAAAAATTACCCAAATAACTTTATCGTGCACTAAATGCCCGCTATCACGCACCAGAAGTGTTGCAAAATTTCAAAAAGCCCGGGTTCCGGCTCTCCCCCCAGCCAACAAAAGATTCACTTGGTGATTGGTCGCGTGACGTCAGCGCCAGCCGAGCACTGACTGCCCACCCGGCCGACTCTCCCCCGCCGCCCGCCAAGCCATTCAAGTGCTTTTCCTTAGACCATGAACAGTGACAGTGAGAACAATAACCTTTTTGTGATATTACAATGGCCAAATAACTCAAAGTCAAATGGCCACCTTTTACTGGATTATGGTGTCTGGCAATTGATAGATAGATCACCCATAGCTGCCTTCATTAACCCTTTTGCGCACGGTAAGTTTTATTAAGTTTCATGGCTCACGATTTTACTCCCCTGCGTGCTCCGCTGGCAGCCCGCGTTACACAGATTACATGTATTCTCACCTCATTTTCGCCACCCAAACCTCAAAATGTTGCCCTGAAACTCGCATCATCTTATTCGCCGATGTTTGTTCTAGCTGATAAGCCAAAAGAAAAACCAGAAAAATACGAATAAAAGTACACTAGGCCACCATGAATAAACATTTTGGAACGTTGATCTCACTTCCCAATATCGTCATTTGAGTGTTTTCCGTCATACAGAAAAATGTTATCGTAAGTTTTGATAGAGAATTTCATTGGCTTTCATTGGTGTGTCCGGTTGTGATGCGATTTGTAGTTTTCGAGAAAATAGACAAAAACTAAAAGCCATTTTTGTAAAAAAAATTGATTTTTGTTCAGGGAGGTATACTGCAGAAGTTTTCTCGCACACCTTATGTTTTTATTACATAATCTTATGTAGAATTTCATAAGCTTTCTCCTGATACCTTTTTGTTTTGATATGCCTCATAGTTTCAGAGTAAATCGTAAAAAACTACAGGGTACTCGCGGCCACGGTGCACTTTTGTCATACCCGCACAATAACCACCTACGTAACCACAACTTTTCATTAGAGAAATTACATAGTTATGTCCTGTACATACGTAGATTTCACTGATCTTTATCATGGTTCTGACAGGAGATCGATACGTTCAATAATTTTGGAGTAAATGGACGACAAAGATAGAACACTCTTCCTCACCCGCAAGCGAGATAAAAACGCTCAATTTCCCTGCCTCACGAATACTTACATATTTTCGCTCGTTACGTTTTATTATTATTACTATTTTTTACTCAAATTATACACGTGAAATATCATAAGCTCTTTGATAGTGCTCTCAGTAACTCGACATTTCCACTGGTCTTTTTGCTAGGTACTGATACTAAAGCTGAACTTTCTTCCATCTCATATGTATATATGTAAAAAACAATACTTTTTTGTGAAAAAAATATAGAAATGTAGAAACAGGTCAATGTACAAATCAACAAAATTTGGATAACTCACTTGCTCCAGAGGTGTTTAGCTGCTGGCAGGAACTTGAAGGAATTGAAGATGAGTTATGTAGTGTGTGAGTTGTGTATGTGTGTGTGACGTATTCTCTGTTCCTTGCATCACGTTTGCCTAACACATGCGATGCACACAATAGATTTCTCCATGAACATTCGCTGCGTGACATACGTATATAATGTCATATATGTGTCGCTGTGTGGCATATTTTCTTGTCTCTGATCATTACGTAACTTTCCGCTGTCAGTCAATGCACGCAATATTTCTCGGTGAACACTCGCAGCACTGTTTTATAAGTATATTTCACACTGAACCATATACAATATAAAACACTATAACATGATTCCATCCCAGCCCCTTCTCTTATTCCCTACTGTATGGCGTAAGAGACCGCCTGTTCCCTTAGCAACTAATGCATATGTCTGTGTATCTCTATGGCATAATATAATGCCTGCTATGTTAGGTCAGTTATTTCATTAATCCAGGCACTATACTGTATGTTTCACAGATATAAGTACAGTAATGGCTTCACTATAAGGGTAAAATACATCATTTTACGGGCAGAGTGAGTGGAAACCCCGCTATAACAAACCAAACTCTGCCTCTAGGCCTAACGGCAGATAACGGGCCCCAATGCTTTACAAACAATATATCTATGTTCAATAGACACAATCACTTCACAGTATAGTCAAAAACACTGTACAATCACAATATTTCAATAATGGCTTCAGCTTCGGGTGGGAGGGGGAAAATGGCTGATTTAAAGGGACAGCACAACACAGCACAACCCTGCTGTATGGCTGCTAGTGGAGCACTGAGATTCAGTTACTACATAAAGGCTCATAGGAGTCATTGCAGTGTTGCCAAAGTCTTACCTCGGGAGAGACACGTGGCTGCTAGAATGCTACAAAATTTGACACAAATCGACCGAAAACTTAATTTTGGTTAATTTTTTTCGCGTTTTCACGCAGTTTGAGGTCCTGTGTTTTGGCACACCACACTACATGTAACGCAAATTGTGGTCCCGTGCGCGAAACGGTTAATGACGGCAAATTGTCTTGTTATTGTTGTGATGGCGAATTGTCCCAAAACCATCAGTCCTTCCCGACGACTTCTTTATAGCTTTTATTTTGTTCCTTTACTGTTGATGACTAATGGCTTTCAAAAATAGTTTCACACTTTTTTTTTTTTTTTTTTTTTTTAAGACCCCCACCGAAACTTATTCCTGGCGAAATATGCTTGATGCTAGACAGCCATCAAAAGGGATAGTAAGTTCTGTTTTTTTATTAACCCTCCCTGTAAAACAAATAACTCAAAGTCAAATGGCCACCCCTTACGGGATTATGGTGTCTGGCAATAGATAGATAGATAGACCACCCATAGCTGTCTTCATATGGCGAATTGTCTTGTTAGTGTTGTAACGGGGAATTTGACTTGATGGCGAATTGTCCCAAAACCATCAGTCCTTCCTGACAACTTCTTTATAGCTTCCCCCCCCCTTCCTTTTGATAATTATTGGTATTATAAAATATTTTTTTTCTTTTTTTTTTTTTTTTTTTTTTTTTAAAGACACCACCACCGAAACTTATTCCTGGTGAAATATGCGTAATGCTGGACCACCATCAAAAAGGATAGTAAGTTCTGTTTTTATTAACCCTCCCCATAAAACAAATAACTCAAGTCAGATGGCCACCCCTTACGAAATTATGGCGTCTGGCAATAGATAGATAGACCACCCATAGCTGTCTTCATTAATTATGGCGAATTGTCTTGTTATTGTTGTGACGGGGAATTTGACTTGACGGTGAATTGTCCCGAAACTATCAGTCCTTCCTGACGACTTCTTTATAGCTTTTATTTTGTTTTTTGTTTTTTGTTGGTGGCTAATGGCATTCAAAAATAGTATCACACTGCATTTTTTTTTTTTCACCGAAACTTATTACTGGCGAAATATGCGTGATACTAGATTGCCATCAAAAGGGATATTAAGTTCTTTTTTTTTTTAACCCTCCCCGTAAAACAAACAACTCAAGTCAAATGGCCACCCCTTACGGGATTACGGCGTTTGGCAATAGATAGATAGATAGTACAGTATATTTCTAATTTGCATGCTCATTTTTAGACCATTATATGTTATTATGTGGTACAGAAAGGGTATCTTAGGGGTAAATATTGAGGTCAAGGCACCAGTTAGAATTATTACCATAAGTTCTTCAATTCGGCTATCATGTTTTCGGCTATAGCGCAGCCATGGCGGCACCAATTAGGCGTGATTGCCGAGGGTGGGGTGTACTGTACTTGACCCACGTGAGCCATGTCTCATGCCACTTGCCACTGTCTGCCTCAGTGTTGTGTGTATGGTCACTGTGATAGGTGAGTATTTGCTTATTTCCTTGCTTCTCATTTCCTCTCAGAACTCTGAGCATGTGGTTCCAAACTAACTTGGTTATACCTAAGCACCCTGAAGGTGCTATGAACACAAGGAAAGCATTTATTCCAAAGGAAAATGTAAAACTGTTGTACGAAGTGGCTTGTGGTGTGGCAGCTTATATGCAAACGAGCAGACATGAAATAACTCGGGTGTGTTTATGATGGGAATAGTTTCTTTGTTAAGAGAGAGAGAGAGGGAAAAAAAAGTTAATGATGAAGGAGCAGTAAAATTCATGTTTTATCCTTGGGTGCAACGTGTGAAAAAAAAAAAAAGGGAAAAAGAAAAGAAAAGAAAAGCTTTGTGCCCGACCTTTGTTACAAACTGATGGTCTTTGGTAGAGAAAGTTCTGCCTACGGTATGTGAAGACACTACGTGTTGAAGTAAATAGTTAGGTAAGATCATTATGTGAGTTCATTTCTTGTGAATGGCTGTATACTGTACTGTCATACAAATTATACTGCTTGGCTGACTTGTTTATTGTTCACAATTATTGCATTCGTGTGTATGTGAGAAGTGAGAAGTACATGCTGACGACCTCAGTATGGCTTTTTTCCTTTATTGTTGATGACTAATGACTCAAAAATAGTTTCACACTATTTTTTATTTATTTATTTATTTATTTTTTTTTTTTTAATGAGTGCGCCAAAAGTGATTCTTGGCGAAATATGCATGATTCTGGGCAGCCATTATTCACATGTTGATTTGGTTAGAAGTTTTTGCTTGAATGGTAATGAGGACTTTCAAGAGGCATAGTGGCAATCCTTGGTGGTTAAAATTTTTATGGGGAGTATTAGGGGGCAAAACTAGTCGGTCGGGTTTGGTTAGAATGCACTAACATGTCAAGTTGGCAAGATCATAATTTAAACGCAAGTCTTGGATGTCATATGGCAGACGTATTTGTAATAACCCATCTTTAAATATATTATCAGTGAAAAATATGGGGCTCCTAGAACCTACCCCCCTATTTTACATGTAAATATACAATATGTCACATTTTAGCGCAAAATTGATTTTACACGAGGTTCTGCATAACTTAACTCGTGTTGTATGAAGACTGCTGTACACTATGAAGCAAGTTGTAATGTAATGGGTCCATGGAAAACGGGGTATTGTGAGGTAAACTATCTGCGATGGCGTCACTGCACCTCGTCTTCAATACCATTGTAATTTTTTGGTTATTTTTCAAGTTTTAGGCTATTTTCCCCTTCATTTTAGAGCAGCGGACTTTTTCAAACAACGGACAGTCGTCTCCCCCTATTAGTCCATTGAATCGAGAGTCGACTGTATAAACATTCTTATGCGCCCTTTCAGATTATACTTATCATAACTCTTTTACTTTATGCAATATCACTTTCTTTTTTTTTCTTATTCTCCAAAGTCTTGTCTTTCTAAAGGTATAAAAACAAATCCGCTAATCCAAATTTTTCTGGGTGAAAGAATGATCAGAATAGAAAAACTCGAGGGCATGGATATGGCATAAACATTCTTATGTACCCTTTCATCTTATACTCATCATAACTATTTTACTTTATGGAATATCACACTGTTTTTCCTTCATCTTATTCTACAAAGTCTCAGCTTTCTGACAGTATAAGAACAAATCTGCTAATCCAAATATTTTGGGGTGAAAAAGTTATCAGAAAAAAAAATACTCCAGAGCAAGGCATGGTAGGAGGGGGGAAAGCTGGAGGGTTCTGCTGGCTGCAGGGAGTCAGACTGCGAAAGTGTTAACAGCACATTACTTGTAACAGAGTTATACATTAAGTGCTTGAAGCAATACATTACCTGCAGCAAAAGTCATACAGTGTACAGTAACACAACACTTGTGAAAGTATATTTGAACTTTTACCTTTTGTCTTGGTTTGCAGCCTTCTCGGATTGATCGCCAGCTTATCACAAACTCCTGAAAGGTACAACTTTGCTTTCTGACTTTACCAAGACAGTCATAACATCTGAAGTAGCATGATGTCAGCCACAAAAACTGTATAATATACAATAAAACACCACTCATAGCTGAGATTTGGAGCCAAAACATTCATTTGCAAGCACAGGATATAAGGATTGCCTTGGTGTTGCCAGTTAAGTATTTTTCCCCTATATGTCTAGTTAGCTGCTATTGTGGGGATTTTAACACCTAGCAGCAAGAAATCATAGCAGTAATATGGAAATTTTTACAAAGTTTTGGGAATGGTCCAGAAATTTACTTTTCTATAGTGATTTTCAGGATATACTCTATTTGTCTTTAGCTAAATTGTAGTGGTTTTTGAGAGCTTGTTTACTGGCATTTGTGGCTTGAAATTGGCAGCCCTCCATTCCCGAATGGGTAAGTTATATTTGGAATTTTGCATTGAGGATCAAAGTGAATGGGGATGCTCAGCCTAATGAAAATTGGTGCAGAAAGATGGCTATTCAGATAAGCAGAAATTTGAATATCAGTCATTCAGATACCAGGGGTTTCCTGTATGAATTGCATTAATGGATGTGTACTTTATTGGGGAATATTCTGTACTTGTTCAAAGGGATTTTCTGATGATTTTGCAACATTAATTTTTGAATCATACCAAAATGCACTTTAAGCTGGTGTATTTTTAGATGGTATTATTACCTGTGAATAACCAAAATCAACAAAAGCAAAATGACAAAAGTTAAGTGTGACTGTACAATACTGTACTGTTTATTATTGCTTGCCTTTAACAAGACAGAACGATAATGTTTTTGTCCATGTGTGTGTGTGTGTGTGTGGGTTTGTGTGTTTTACCTTTGTTTGTGTATCTGTTACCATTATATCTCATGAACAGCTTGAGTTATCAACATGAAACCCTCAGGGTATCAAGATATGGCCAAAATCTTAGACGAGTTCAAAAATGGGCACTTGGGGTCATAGTCAAGGTCACCAAAATGGCTGTCAAAGGTCAGCTAGTTTTTATTGCCTGCCTTCAGTACAATTATATCTCATGAATCGCTTGAGCTATTAACATGAAACCTTCAGAGTCTCAAGACATGGCCAAAATCTTGAATGAGTTCAAAAACGGGCACTCAGGGTCAAGGTCGAGGTCACCAAAAGATGAGAAGATGTGTAATGGATGCAAGAGTATATAGAGGTTGGGGGAGTGGACTTTCTGATCCAAACAAGATCGAGGAAGAGAATAAGGGAAGGACAGGAGGAAGTATTTCTTACAAGGAGGGTAGAAAAGTTACAAGAGGATGGAATAAAGGCTGAATATAAAAGGGAAGTGGAGGAGCGACTGGGTATATAGCAGATGAGGGACGTGGAAGGTATGCGCAAGATATTCACAGAAGAAATCTGTGCAGCATGTGAGGTAGTGTGTGGGGTGAAGAGAAGACAAAAGGGGGTTCAGGGAACAGCATGGTGGACTGAAGGGGTGAGAGAGGCTGTGGCACAAAAAGCATATAATGAGTGGATGAGGAACAGGGGTGTCGAAGAAGCTGAGAGACGGACGAGAGAATTATATGTAGAAAGGAGGAGAGAGGTGAAAAGATTAGTAAGAGAGAGTAGAAGAGAGTGGATGAGAAATTTGGAAGGAATTTGAGTGCAAAGTGGAGGGAATGTAAGAAAATGTTCTGGAAGGAGGTAAAGAGAGCTAGACATGGTGCCAACGAAGTCTGTGGGGATGTGAAAGATAAAAATGGTAGATTACAAGTGGAGAAGGGAGAAAAAGTAAACAGATGGAGAGAACACTTTAATGAACTGTTGAACATAGAGAATGAAAGTAATGCAAGTATAAGTGGCTGGGGAATGGCGGGGAGAAGGAGGGTTTTGAGAAGAGAGGAAGAAATCAGTAGGATGGAAGTGGTGGAAGCAATGAAGAAAGTTAAAATGGGGAAAGCCCCAGGAATTGATCGAGTGTGTGGTGAAATGCTGAAGCATGGGGGAGAGATAGTAATAGAATGGATATGGAAGGTGTGCAGATTGGCATGGGAGGAGGGTAGAGTCCCGGAGGATTGGAAGTCAGGTATAATTATTCCTCTGTACAAAGGAAAAGGGGAAAAAGCAGTGTGTGGTAATCATAGGGACATTTGCCTTCTCAGTGTAATAGGAAAAGTATATGGTAGGATACTTATTGACAGAGTTAGGGAAATAACAGAGAAATTAGTTGAAGAACAGGGAGGTTTTAGGTAGGGAAGAGGTTGTGTAGACCAGATATTTGTTCTTAGATCCTTAGTGGAAAAGTTTCTAGAGAAGGGAAAGAAGTTGTATGCAGCCTTCATGGATCTGGAGAAAGCATATGACAGGGTGGACAGACAAGGATTGTGGAAAGTATTAAGAATATATGGAGTGGATGGGAAGTTGCTGAAGGCAGTGAAGAGTGTGTATGAGGGTGCTAAGGCTGCAGTGCGTGTGGATGGCAAACTGAATGAATCTTTCCATTTGAAGATTGGATTGAAACACGGATGTGTTGTGTCTCCATGGTTGTTCAGTCTGTACTGGATGGGGTTATAAAAGAGATACAATGTCGGGCAGTGGATGTTGGAGCGGCCCTAGTGAGAGAGGGCAATGTTTGGAAACTCCCTGTATTGTTATTTGCAGATGATACTGTGTTGTTGAGCGAAGATGAAGGGGAGCTGCAAGGCTTGGTAGATGAGTTTGGGAGAGTGTGTAAGAAACGGACTCTAATGGTGAATGTAGGGAAGAGTAAAGTGATGGTCTTCGAGAGAAGTGAAGCCAGTGAATGTACAGTGAGATTGGATGGGAAGGATATGGGGAATGTGAGTGCATTTAAGTACTTGGGTAGTGTGATGAGTAAGGATGGAAGTCTGGAGGGTGAAGTGCTTGAAAGGGTGCAGCAGGGAAGGAAGGCTGCTGGTTCGTTGAAAGTAGTGATAAACAGGGAAGTGAGCATGGAAGTGAGGACAGAAATCAAGAGTGAGAGCAGTGGAAATGAGTTATATGAGAGAAGCATGTGGAGTCACATGAAGAGAGACAGACTAACAAATGAGGAAGTGATGGAGCGTTGTGGTGTGGTTGTGGACGTGATAGGAAGCGTTAGGAGAAACACGTTAAGGTGGTTTGGGCGTGTGGAGAGGATGGAGAGTGACAGACTGACGAGGAGAGTGTATGTGAGTGAGGTGGAGTGGACGAGAGGGAGGGGGAGGCCGAGGATGAGATGGAGGAGGGATGGAGTGGAGAGGTACATGAGAGAGGGGGGTGTGAGTTGGGAGCGGTGTTGTGAAATGGCGGGAGACAGAGCAACACGGAGGCGATTTGTCTGTGGCCACCCCATGCGGGATTGAGGTGTCTGGCAATAGATAGATAGGTCACTTTTTTTTTTTTTTTTTTTTTAACATGGATTGGCTTTTTGTGAAATGCAGTGAGTGAATTCTGTAGAGTTTTGCAAATTTTCTTCACGTTGGGTTTTTGTAAGTAGCTTGTAACTTGGCCAACAGCATATTCTGGCGGGCAATTAGCATTCAGCTTCCGAATGCTTTTCTTTCATTAAAAATTATTTTAGTCTTATTGTTTCATAAATCTATATTGTGTATTGTACTGTGTAATAGTTTGACATGTTTGGACAAGCCTTGTACTAATAAAAGGTGAGTGTCACTACTTCATAAATAGACTCATACACATTGTATATTTGGTTGCTAAGCATTGGATGTCTGCTGTACCTTGTAACATAAGAAACCATGAACTTTGCATGAACTTTAGTAGATCGGGGCTGTGAGTGTGTAATTTGTTCTGAAATAGTATAGTCAAGATAGTGCTGAGGAATTTGCAGTAGATGTAACCATCTATCTGTTAAGATGTAGATGTAAATTGCTCTGAACCATTTTCTGTTTCATTTTCTCTTGGATTAAGGTTTTATATTTTCTAAGAATATGCACTGTCTACTCTACCTTCTACTAACATGGTTTTGGGTACTAACAAGTGCTAGAATAATAACTTCTTCACCAGGTGCATGAGTTAATGGTTCCTATACTTATGCACTCTTGAAAGTTGTGACAGTATACAGGTATATTGGAACATGCCAGCACATGTGTTTATGGTATATACAGTCTGTACCATACATCACATTAGTGAATATTGTGGTGATGAGCCGAGACTGTCTTCTTTGACTTCAATATGTCAATACAATATATGCATACAGCATATAGCTATATATATGTCATTCATTCATTCATTCATTGTCCAATCCTGTGTCACCCCACAGAGGCACGTAGGAGCCCGGGGCTAGGCAAGTTGGTCCTGACATTTAAGATGAGAGTGACCAGCCTCACTCATCCCTATATATATATGTACAGTATATGTATGTATATATACATACATATGTATATAGTAATGTACAGGACAGAATTTAACTGTATGCAATATAACAGTTGTCATGTATTCTACAAGTGTGTTGATCTCATGGAATGTATATGTTTTTTACAGAAGTGCTGTGTAATATGTTTTCTATTTACAGTTATTTCTAATTTTTTTGCTAAATTCTTACATAAAACAATTTAAGTTGTAGTCTTTTGTAGGTGACAAATTTATGCATGGCATACAGAGTTGTAGGTGACAAATTTATGCATGGCATACAGAGTTTGTATTATACACTTATTGATATTTTGGTGCCATACACTTGGCTGAAAATGTTTAACTTTTGAATGTGAGGCTTGTGAAGTTGAGGCATCTGCTGCAGAATGATTTATCTGGGAATTGTTTAAGAAGGGAGGAGTGTTGGGGTTTGGGAGGGGAGGTGGGATGAAGAGTGTGGGAGGAGGAGTACAAGAGGATAGAGGATGAAGGTGGAAGAAATGTGTGATGTACGAGTATATTGTTGTTTGGTAATAAGGATATATGGTAATGGATATTTAATGGACTGTTCAAGATTCATATGATTTATGAATGCCTGTGCAGTAAATCAGTCATATGTAAACAGTGAATATAACAGTAGTTGTAGGTACAACTTGCCCTCATTTTACAGCAAGGATACAGTTAAAAAAAAAAATCAGTTGCATAACGATTTTTTGTATATCGAGTCAATCATAACACGGGTTCACTGGGGATACATTTTTGGCCAAGGGTCACCCACCCAGTGGTCTAAAAAGCAAGGTTCCAGTTTATGTAAAATGGTAGTTATTTCTCTTTACTGCACTCCACTTGCTGTTTACCACCAAAAATAAGTCTAAAAACAAGTTTCCAACTCACCTAAACTGGTAGTTATTTCTCTTTACTGCACTTCACTTGCTGCTTGAACTGCAGCACGACACTATTATTCCATCACTAATACTAACATACATGATAGAGATGAGTGGAAATGCCATCTTCGAACAAAACATTTTTTTTTTTTTTTTTTTT
>JAGKTI010010663.1:11224-28019 GCA_018397915.1 Birgus latro
GTGGAAGGAGAGGAGAGCCAAAGGTGGTGGTGAACATTGAAATCTCCTAGAATGGAGATTTCAGAGAAAGGAGAAATGGACAGAATGTGTTCCAACGTAGAAGTAAGATAGTCAAAGAATTTTTGATAGTCAGTAGAATTAGGAGATAAGTAAACAGCACAGATATATTTAGTCAGAGAATGACAGGAAAGCCGAAGCCAGAGAGCAGAGAATTCAGAAGAATCAAGTTCAGGAACACGAGAGCAAGATAGATCGTTGCGTACATATACGCAACAGCCACCTTTGGCTTTGAAACGAGAATAGAGAAAGTAGGAGGATACAGAAAAGGGCTTGCTGTCAGTTGCCTCAGACAGCTGAGTCTCAGTGAGAAAGAGAAGGTGAGGTTTAGAGGAGATGAGGTGGTGTTCGACAGTGTGAAAGTTAGAGGAAAGGCCGCGAATGTTACAGAAATGAAGAAGGAATGAGTCAGACGGTGGTTCCAGGCAGCTCTTTGAGCCGTCACCGGGAGAGGGGCGAATGGTGGGGGCATTTATGGTCCCCCCCCCCTGGGGACTCTGAGGCAAGATTTTTGTGCGCCATTTTGCAATTTTGAAAAAGAAGTGTAGTGTGTAGCGTGTATGTAGTTTGGTGTTGACAGTTAGAGAAACTTGTATTGGAGAGCATGCTGGTCTACTCTCTGTGTAACTGAGACACTGAAAAAGTTCAGCAAAGGAGGATGGTCAGGAACAAGTCCTGAGGGCTGATGAAACGGGAGCTCCAGCTCTCCCTGTCATCAGCTTTCCATTCTCCTTGGGAGTACTGCCCTGCTCGACTGGTGCTACAGTCTCCTCACTCAAACCACCTTAACGTGTTTCTCCTAACGCTTCCTATCACGTCCACAACCACACCACAACGCTCCATGACTTCTTCATTTGTTAGTCTGTCTCTCCATGTGACTCCACATGCTCCTCTCAAATAACTCATTTCCACTGCTCTCACTCATGACTTCTGTCCTTCCAACAGGGTCCAAGCTTCACTTTCATATGTTAGAGCTGGTATCACAATACTGTCATGTAACAACTTTTTCACTTCCATGCTCACTTCCCTGTTTCTTATCACTGCTTTCAACGAACCAGCGACCTTTCTTCCCTGCTGCACCCTTTCAAGCACTTCACCCTCCAGACTTCCATCCTTACTCATCACACTATCCAAGTACTTAAATGGACTCACATTCACCATATCCTTCCCTTCCAATCTCACTGTACATTCACTGGCTTCACTTCTCTCGAAGACCATCACTTTACTCATCCTTACATTCACCTTTAGATCCGTTTCTTACACACTCTCCCAAACTCATCTACCAAGCCTTGTAACTCCATTTCATCTTCACTCAACAACACAGTATCATCTGCAAACAACAGTACAGGGAGTTTCCAAACACTTCACTAGGGCTGCTCCAACATCCACTGCCCGACCTTGTATCTCTTTTATAACCCCATCTATGTACAGATTGAACAACCTTGGCGACATGACACATCCTTGTTTCAATCCAACCTTCAAATGGAAAGATTCACTCAGTTTGCCATCCACACGCACTGCAGCCTTAGCACCCTCATACATACTCTTCACTGCCTTCAACAACTTTCCTTTCACTCCATATATTCTTAATACTTTCCACAATCCTTGTCTATCCACCCTGTCATATGCTTTCTCCAAATCCATGAAGGCTGCATACACCTTTCCCTTATCTAGAAACTTTTCCACTAAAGATCGAAGAATGAATACTTGGTCTACACAACCTCTTCCCTTCCTAAGACCTCCCTGTTCTTCCCCAACTAATTCCTCTGTTATTTCCCTAACTCTGTCAATAAGTATCCTACCATATACTCTTCCTATTACACTAAGAAGGCAAATGCCCCTATGATTACCACACACTTCTTTTTCCCCTTTTCGTTTGTACAGAGGAAAAATTATACCTGACTTCCAATCCTCCGGGACTCTACCTTCCTCCCAGGCCAATCTGCATACCTCCCACATCCATTCTAATACTATCTAATTTTTTCCATTTTATCCAGACAAAATACTTGCATCTGGGTGAAAACTATGGCCGCTTGTCACCCGGCTGGGCCAGTTTTTTCATGTTTCTTAGCACTGTGGTGATTGTTTGCCTGTGATTGATGGGCCTGGTTGAATATAATTATTGACTGGCTGTGGTTTATAGGCATGCCTGACCAGATGGAGTACAGTGGTGTAAAACACCAGGAATAAATGTTGTACAATGTACTGTAGTGGCCTTTTACAAAGGCTTTCAAAGTTAGGGTATGTACAAAGGGGGGCAGGGGAGAAGTCCAATATCCGGACGGAGCCACTATCCGGACATGCCTTTCTCTCTATTACGTCAGATAATCGAGGGATTACTGTAATACATGCAGGTCCTGTTATACAAGCGAGATATGTTAATGGAGGACCACTTGGATAACGTAACTCGTAGAACAGAATACATAACTTATGGAAAAATATGGTTAGGTTAACTGACCTCCATCAACCCAGGTCCAGGTAATTTTATGGAAAAATAAAGATTACAAACACCTTACACACACCTATAATACCAACACAGGCCCTATAATAATGCATGATTATGTTTGTAGAAACAAATGGAAGGAGGAAATAGCATGTATAAAGAATGTAAACTTACTTGTAGGCAGTACAAGAACTGTCTTACTCAGCAAACCCTAAGTCTCTCTACCACGGCTGGGGCTGGCTATATTTTCTCTCGCCGAGGAACGAGAAACAAAACAGTGGTGGCGGCATTATGGGGTGGAGAAGGATCTCCCACTCCCATCTCACTTGCTGGAAACGTCAGAAGAACTTCCACCTCCAGTGGCAATTCTAGAGGCTTGTCAGAGTCTGGGGAGACTGGAGGTTGAGTGCTGACTGGAGGAAACCATGTGGCTGAAGGATAAAGAGTGACTGGAGATGTGGCAGCAGTCAAGAATGACAAAGACCTGCTCTTGGCAACAGATTTTCCTTTAAAGACAACCCTCTTACCCTTGCAGATAAGAATTGGCAACAGTGCCATTTCCTTGGGGCTAGTAGGTGGCTGTGGTTTCGCTGAAGTGAAGAAATGCTTGAGTGTTGACTGTACTGCCTTGGCCTTTTTTTGTAGATAAAGCTCTTGGTATGCATGCATTGTCTCCATTAGCTTGGCCATGCACTCCAGAGCTCTATCCATCTGTGGAGTCGTGGTCCATCACCAGGTCAATCACGCATTTGGCAGAGTCTATGATATCTGCCAGGTGCTTCATGGTAAGCTCCTTAGCTGGCAGTGGCTCTTCCTCAGGCTCTTCACTTGCTTCCTGATTCTGCTGCTCATCCAGGAGGAAGGGATCCTACTCTGTGAGCCCCAGGGTGTGCGATTCAATGAGGTCTGCCACATCAGCGTCATCCACCTCGTGAAAGCCAAACTCTTGTGCTATGGAAGCTATGTGTTGGCAAATGGCAAGGACTTCCTCCTTTTGGAAACCCCAGAATGCTCGTGTCACCTCTGCCCACAAGGCTCGCTGCACACCATCGCAGGATGTCTTTTCCTCCCTGACAGTTTGATGTTTTAAGAGCATGCCTGATTGTGTAGCCCTTCCAGAACTCTTTGACCATCTGCCTTTCATCCTTCGCTGCCGCCACCAAGGCCTGCATACGCCTTTGTGTAGTACGTCTTGAATGTAGCAATAATAACCTGGTCCATTGGCTGCAAAAGATAGGTGGTGTACAGCGGTAGGAAGACAATCTTGACGTTAGGGTACACATTCCCAATTGTCATCGGATGTCCTGGGGTATTGTCGAGAAGGCACTTGATTGTGAGGTTATTTGCTCAAAATGTAATCTACCAGGCACTCCATGAAACTAGATTGTGTCACCCACACCTTCACATTCAAACACCACACGACCAGTAATCTCTGCTTGACAGTTCCGATGAGCCCACGTAGTGTCTCTGAATGGTAGGCAAGCAACAGCTTCAGCTTAACGCCACCCTCTACACTGCCACTGAAAAGCAGTGGAAGGCGATCCTTGTTGGCTTTAAATTCTGGCTCAGACTTTCCCTCCCTGGAGACGTATGTTCTGGCTGGATAGCATTCTCTCCAAAAAGGGGACAGTCTCGTCCATACTGAACACCTGTTTAAGCGAATACTTACCCTCACTTGATTCTGGAAACCCTTTTGGAAACTGGTCTGCTGCCACAGTGTCTGAACTCAATGCCTCTCCAAGTATTTTAATGTTGCGCAGGTTTGCAAGCCTCATAAAACTGGAAAAACAGCCATCGATTAACATAAAAGTCTCACTGATTAGGATAACATGAGCCTCCGATGGTGCACCACGTGGGGTTGTACCCACACCACTCTGGCTTGCAAACACACACCACTAACACCCTCACCTGCAGCAACACATGCATCATCTTCAGCCTTGCACTTGCACCACAAGCTACTTGTCTTTTCTTGCACAACTGTTTGATAGTGCAATATGAGTTGCATTCTGGTTCTGCAGTCACATCGTTAGCAGCCACTCCATTTTCTCCATCACATCATGGGAGCAAGTTGCTGGCAACCATGCACTGGATACAACATCTGGTGTCATTTCCTGCACTTTTGCACGATTCAAGTATGGTGCATATGGTGAAGGATGAGAGGTTAAATGCATGGCACAGGCTGGGGGAGCAGTGGAAGCATGCAAGCTCCTCCCACATACCTGTACTTCTACTATCACAGTGTGTGTTGGGAAATGACGAGCTTCTTGAATTTAAGCCAAATCATTTTCTTGCAACATCACTAAATTTGAGTCTAAATTGCCCATTCTCATATCACTGATTTCTCAACATAATCGATGCTTGTATAACGGGACCAGTCTGTGCAAGTGTTACCATAGGTTTGCCTCTCTCTCTCCAATGGTGGAGATGCAAGAGGGATGAGACTTTTGCACAGGTATGGGCCTGCTGCAATTTTTTTCCTGAAGAATACCAGATGATGATTAGGTAGGGGAATTCTAGCATGTTCATCCTGTGTATAGCTCCACATGTTCACTTGTTTGTTTCAGTAATAGTAATGTCCAGTAAAAGTAGAAATACATTCAGTCCTATCACATCCTTGGATACACAGCAACAGCACTGCATGAAAAAATAAAGTAAAATTAATCATGTGCAGTCTCTAAGACATTCTTCTTACATCTGTCTGAGTCTGCTTGAATGGTAACAAGATGGAAAAGAAGCCATCAGTTGTGAACGTGAATTCCAAGTTACGAGCAGAACTGCTGGGTAATTGAGTTTGGGTGACAAAATGAATGGTGCAGATTTCTATTTCTGGGCTTCTCAGGGAATTTGATTAAATTCAGCCATTTGCCATGATGGATAATGATGCATGCCAGTTAATGCACCAATGGATAACTGAGAGTTTATCACATGAAGGAATTTTCACTTACGTCACAATTATGATCCCGTACAAAGTCTCACTGGTTGATATACAACTGCTATTTTTGCTTATACGATCACTCTCACACAAGCCTACTGTAGACTGTAGCACCAGTCGAGCAGGGCAGTACTCCCAAGGTGAATGGAAGGCTGATGACAGGGAGAGCTCGAGCTCCCATCTCATCAGCCTGCAGGACTTGTTCCTGACCATCCCCCTTGGCTGAACTTTTTCAGTGTCTCAGTAACACAGAGAGTAGACCAGCATGCTCTCCAATACAAGTTTCTCTAACTGTCAACACCAAACTACATGCACATTACACTTCCTTTTCAAAGGTGTAAAAAAGAAAATGGCGCACAAAAATCATGCCTTGGAGTCCCCATCGGGGGGTACCATAAATGCCCCCACCATCCGCCCCTCTCCCGGTGACGACTCACAGAGCTGCCTGGAACCACTGTCTGACTCACTCCTTCTTCATTTCTGTAACATTCGCGGACTTTCCACTAACTTTTGCTCCGTTGAACACCACCTCCTCTCCTCTAAACCTCACCTTCTCTTTCTCTCTGAGACTCAGCTGTCTAAGGCAACTGACAGCAAACCCTTTTCTGCATCCTCCTACTTTCTCTATTCTCATTTCAAAGCCAAAGGTGGCTGTTGCGGATACGTACGCAACGATCTATCTTGCTCTCGTGTTCCTGAACTTGATTCTTCTGAATTCTCTGCTCTCTGGCTTCGGCTTTCCTGTCATTCTCTGACTAAATATATCTGTGCTGTTTACTTATCTCCTAATTCTACTGACAATCCAAAATTCTTTTGACTATCTTACTTCTACGATGGAACACATTCTATCCATTCCTCCTTTCTCTGAAATCTCCATTCTAGGAGATTTCAATGTCACCACCACCTTTGGCTCTCCTCTCCTTTCACGGATCCACCTGGTGAACAAGCCTACATCTTTTCTATCCTTAATGACCTGAAGCAGCTTGTACAGCACCCTACCCGTATTCCTGACCGCCTTGGAGAGAGTTCTAACATACTTGACCTTTTCCTAACAACTAATCCTTCTGCTTACACTGTTAATCTTTTCTCTCCGTTGGGCTCCTCCGATCATAACCTTATTACCTTAACCTGTCCTATCGCTCCGGTACGGCCTGTGGACCCTCCAAAGAAACGCCGCATGTGGCACTTTGGAGCTGCAGATTGGGAGGCCCTCAGGCAGTACTTCTTTGATTTTCCTTGGAGTGATTATTGCTTCCATGGCCGGGAGCCATCTGAGTGTGCCTTGCGCATTACGGAGGTTATTCTCTCGGGCATGGAAGCATACATTCCTTCCTCATATCCTCTGACTACAGCAAGAAAGCCTTGGTTTAATCACGCTTGCTCTAATGCTGTCCGCAACAAGGAGAGGGCCTATAAGAGGTACCGGAGCCAATCCACCCCTGAATCACACCTTTTTTTTATATTTGTGCCCGGAATCGTGCTAAGTCTGTTCTTCACTCTGCTAAAAATAATTTAATCCGTGCTAAATGTTCCCAACTCTCTAACTCGAATTCTTCTTGCTCCTTCTGGCACCTTGCCAAAAACCTTTCTAACAACTTTACCTCATCATCCTTCCCTCCTCTTTTCTACTCTGATGGCTCTGTAGCTATTTCTTCTACTGATAAAGCAGATCTCTTCACTCAGACTTTCTCCTCCAATTCCACCTTAGACGATTCCGGTCCTGTTCCACCATCACTTCCCCCCCTCTGACTTCCTCTTGACTGACATTAAAATTTCTTCAGCTGATGAATTTTCTGCCATCACTGGCCTCAATACTAACAAGGCATATGGGCCTGATGGAGTCCCTCCGGTTGTCCTCAAAAACTATGTTTCTGTGCTTACACCCTGCCTAGGTAAACTCTTTCGCCTTTGTCTCTCAACTTGTACCTTTCCTTCTTGCTGGAAGTTTGCTCTCATTCAGCCGGTCCCAAAGAAGGGTGACCATTCCCAACACTCTAACTATCGTCCAATTGCTTTAACATCCTGTGTCTCAAAAGTTTTTGAGTCAATCCTTAACAGAAAAATTTTAAAGCATCTTTCCTGTCACAACCTTCTTTCTGATCGTCAGTATGGGTTCCGTCAGGGACGCTCCACTGGCAATCTTCTCACCTACCTTTCATACTCCTGGTCATTCTCCTTTCGGGACTTTGGCGAAAGCTTTGCCATTGCACTTGACATCTCAAAGGCTTTCGATCGAGTCTGGCATAAATCTTTAATTTCCAAACTGCCCTCCTACGGTTTCTATCCTTCTATCTGTGCCTTCATCTCTAGCTTCCTTTCTGGTCGTTCTATAGCCGCTGTTGTGGACGGCCATCGTTCTTCTCCTAGACCTATCAACAGTGGTGTTCCTCAGGGCTCTGTCCTATCACCAACTCTCTTCCTTTTATTCATCAATGACCTTCTAAGCAGTACATCTAACCCTATCCACTCATATGCTGATGATTCCTCCCTTCACCTTTCCATTCGGTTTCCGCAACGTCCATCTCAGCAGTTACTTCAACAAAAAAGGGTTGAGGCTATGGCACACCTAATGTCTGACTTGGCTCGTATCTCTGATTGGGGTAAAAATAATCTTGTTATTTTTAATGCATCAAAAACTCAGTTCTTACATTTATCAAACTGACAAAATCTTCTTCAGGATTACCCAGTAATGTTTAATAATGAACAGTTATGTCCTGCATCATCCTTGAACATGCTTGGGGTTTCATTCTCTCTGGATTTGTCTTGGAAAGAACATATTACATCTCTTGTGAAATCTGCCTCCAAGAGATTAGGTGTGCTAAGCCGATTCCGAACTTTCTTTACCCCTGCACAGTTATTTACCTTGTACACGGGTTTTATTCACCAGATTATGGAGTACAACTCTCATGTGTGGGGAGGCTCCCCACATGTAGCTCTTCTCAATAGGGTGGAGTCAAAGGCTTTTCGTCTCATTAACTCTCGTTCTCTTACTGATTCCCTTCAACCATTGTCTCTTCGCCGCACTGTTGCATCTTTATCTCTCTTCTATCGCTACTTCAACAGTCACTGTTCCTCTGAACTATCTGCCTGCATCCCTCCACCTCTACGACGGGCACGTAGCACCCGTCTAGCAACAAACTTTCATCCCTGTTCTCTCCAACTCTCTAATGCAAGAGTTAACTGTTACTCCCAGTCCTTCATTTATGCAACTGGTCAACTCTGGAACTGTCTTCCTCTGTCTGTATTTCCTACTTCCTATGATCTCCAGTCTTTCAAACGCAGTGTGTCCAGGCATCTTGAATTGAACGGATCTTGAATTTGGCTCTCTTTTGTACTGTTTTTGCTTTTTCTTGGAAGGAACAGTATGCAGGCCCGTGGCCTTTGGTTCCTTCTTCCTTGCATAAAAAAAAAAAAAAAAAATATGGAGAGGATGGAGAGTGAAAGACTGACAAGGAGAGTGTATGTGAGTGAGGTGGAGGGGGAGAGAGGGAGGGGGAGGCTGAGGATGAGATGGAGGGATGGAGTGGAGAGGTACATGAGAGAGGGATGTGTGAGTTGGGAGCGGGGTAGTGAAATGGCGGGGGACAGAGCGACATGGAGGTGATTTGTTTGTGGCCACCCCATGCGGGATTGATGCGTCTGGCAATAGATAGATAGATAGAATTGTTTTGAACAGCGAGATCACAGCATCCGGATAATTGATGGACCAGAAAGTGGCTGTCCGGATAATTGAGGGATTACTTTATTTACCATAGATTATACATACTGTACTGTACCTGTACCTGTAGGAAGGCTCACAGTAGCACTTGCTTACCTGTGGTTGATGGGTCTGCTTCACCAGACAAACTGGGGCTAAACAGCAGCTACAGCCTTAGTGAAAGTCTGTATGGGGTTAATATTCCTGCAGTGGTGATGTTTTACATTAATTTTAAGTACTGTTTTGCACCATTTGAATGGTCATGGGTGTATAGGGAATCATTTTACTGTGGGTGAGAGGGGGGAGAATACAGTGATCCTTTGCTTATTGCACATACAGTAAAACCTCACTAGAACGGACTAATTGGGGCCAAAGTCATTCCGAAAAAATGCGATATTCCGAAAAAAGCGACATAGGGATTTCCCCCTGCTAAGATATTTTCATACATGAAAAGAGTCATGGCCACAGTCCTAGTTCATTCAACCATTTCCTTCTAAATCGGGGCATTAACCCATTTTCCTCTTAACTTTTCTCAAAGGCCACTATATATAATTTATTGCATAACACAGTAGTTTTTGTAAGGTTTATACTCGATAAAGTACACTGTAACACTCACAGGAAGATATTTTTCATACATGAAGTGTCATAGCCACCATCTTGCACCACCCCACCAGTTCCTTCTATCTCTTTTGATTCTTGACTTTTCTAAAATTCCTCTAAAAATAATTCATTGCATTACACAGTATAGTTTTACCAAGGTTTTGACTCGATAATGGCCATATATAACATAAAAAATAAGATATATTCGCTTATTAAAAGCTTCATGGCCACCATCCTGCTTCACCTTCACCAGTTCATTTTCACTCGTGGTAATATCTCATTTGCCTCTTTATTTTTTTTTCTCAAATTCCACTATAAATAATTTATTGCATGATAGTAAAATTTAAGCAAGGTTTGGACACAATAAAACTCATAATTAAAAAAAAAAAATCTTACATAACCATTCAGACTCGCTTGGCTCACTCTACCCCCCCATCTTGCCTGGTGTTATCATCATTCGGCAAACTGATGAATGATCCTTCAGAGCAATTCCTTCAGAATCATTTCCCATTATCTTCAGGGTCATCATCAAGGAACAGTGAATCATTGTCCCAATTGTCTTCACTGACAAGAGCTGAATTGTGGATGGGAATCGGAGCTGTAGACGGTACCGTGTGTGTATAATTTTAAGCATTTTTCAGATACTATACTGTACACATTATACACCTTAATTTTTATAAACTTACAAATACGATCACTCTGTCTGTATACAGTATTTCACTTATCACTCATCACCGTCGAGCAGTATATCAAGGGACTTAGAGAAAATGACGTTGGGGGGAAATGATGTGGAGGAAAAATAGTTACGTCGCCAGCTCACCATGAACCACTCGTCGTGTGATTAAAGTTGATGTCTTAATATTAATGCAGACCCTTTTTCTAATTTTTTGGCATTTAGAAAGAACATTATAGGTACAGTATAACTTAATTATAAACACTTCAAATGCTGTACTGTATATACTGTGTGGTGCATTTAATTTTAAGCATTTTTCAA
This sequence comes from Birgus latro, assembly GCA_018397915.1. Taxonomy (NCBI): domain Eukaryota; kingdom Metazoa; phylum Arthropoda; class Malacostraca; order Decapoda; family Coenobitidae; genus Birgus; species Birgus latro. The sequence goes on from JAGKTI010010663.1 coordinate 21,948, forward strand.
ATACTGTACTGTACACTTTATACACCTTAATTTTTACATTCTTACAAACAAATACGATCACTCTGTCTGTATACAGTATTTCACTTATCACTCGTCACCATCGAGCAGTATATCAGGGACTTAGGGAAAATGGCATTGGGGGGAAATGTGGAAGGGAAAATGGCATTGGGGGGAAATGATGTGGAGGAAAAATAGTTACGTCGCCAGCTCACCACGAACAAAAGCAGGAGCACACACACCGCTCACTGTGTGGTTAAAGTTGATGTCTTAATATTAATGCAGACCCCTTTTCTAATTTTTTTGCATTTAGAAAGAACATTATGGGTATAACTTAATTATAAACACTTCAAATATTGTACTCTATGTACACTTAGAACAATAGTTATGCTGCCAGCCCACCACCAACCAATGCACGAACACACAAACTGCTCCAACAATATGGCCACCCCGCCGTGAGGTTAAGCAGTCCGAACCGCTTCTAGCTTTTTCAGAGTTTTTCTGATATATAAGAAATAATTCCGGTCGGCTCCCTGACTCCGAAAAAAGCGACTTCCGGTGTACTGAAGTCCGTTGTAGTGAGGTCATACTTTAATTGGAACTGAGCCTAGTGTGTGATATTGAAGTTGCTCGATAATGAAAGCACAGAACTTATGGGATTAATCATACTTGGTATACCCTAGGGTGGGAAAGAAGGTCTGGATGATGATGATGATGGTTTGAGGATTTTCCCTTATACATCAATTTAGACCCCCTAAATACATACAGTACATATACAACCCTTATGGTAAATATCAGAAACACAAATCAGCATGGTCATGTCTGTAGAAAGTGATGAAAATGGTAGAATAAGGAAGAAACACACACCATAGAGAGACCTGAGATGGACTTGAGGTAAGGGGTTCTGCAGCTAGGGGTGGAGAGTTAGTAGTAGTCTCCACGACCTGGGATTAACGTCACAAACACTGCATCTACATTGTCAACAGAAACCAGCTCAGGTGTGTGATAATGTTTTTGAGCTGAAAAATGCATGGTAACTGCTGGAGTGCAGATTTTCTTCATGCACTGATGACGAAAATCATTGTAACCAAGTGCACGATAACCATGGGATTACTGTATTGCGTAGACGTACAGATAGCAGGGTTGTTTTGATTTAAATCGAATGATTGAAATCATGTGATTTAAATCAATTTAAATATGTGAAAAAAATCATGATTTAAATAAAAATTTATTTTTTTATAGAGGAAAAAAAAAAAGATTGAGAATGTGATCAGTACAAATGCATCGAGTCTGCTTGTCCAATACTTTTCTTTTACTGATCTTGTATCAAGTCAGGCACTAGTGAACCACTGCCTTCTGTTACTAGGCAAATATTCAAAAGTTAAACACAGGAAAGAAGGCTCTTTTGTTGATAATAACAACGAATGTGGTTATGTTCATTGTTGACATATGAGCTCAACAAATATGATTCAGTCTGATGATCATGATCCAGATTTGACGAAATGTAGAAGAGAATTTGGCAGCTTTCATCAGTATCTGATACACAGTGATGCAGCAGCATGAACCTCCCCCATACCAAGGAGTGCTAGCTTGTGGTGTATATGCTTACTGCCACTTCCCAATCACATTATTATTTTTTAAGTTTGTAAGTTTGTTTATTTGAACTGTACCGTACAAGGAAATGTCTCCATGAAAGTAAAAAAATCAATTTAAATAATGAAAATTCGATTTAAATTTTTGAAAATTGATTTTTTGTTTTGTTTTTTTTTGTTTTAAGCTAAAAGAAATCAGTATTTGATTTTATTATTATTATTATTTTTTTCAACCCTGGCCCACAAAGACCTAGGCACTGTACAAAAGAGGTTTTGAGTGTTGCATCTGCAAGAGGTTTGCATGAAGGAATTTTAGTGGCCATATTAGCAAATGGATGAGACTTAACAGTAGTGTGACATGAACTCTCTCTCTCTCTCTCTCTCTCTCTCTCTCTCTCTCTCTCTCTCTCTGAAGTTGCAGCTTCTCTCTACATACACTGACCCTTTTCCTGTCCAGTTTTAGTGCAAGAGTTGGTACTCTGCCTTTTATGTTTGCAACTGATCGACCCTGGACTAGCTTCCTTAATCTGTCTTTCCTGCTCCAAATAAATACATTCATATTGCAGGATGCTCAGACATCTCAAACTGAACAAATATTGAATTTGGCTTTGGCAGTCCTTTTTGTTCAGTTTTATGTGTATGGAATAAGTTTTGCGGGTCCTAAGCCTTGGGTTCATTCTTTTTTGCAATAAAGTTCACCACATAAAGGGGCATATGGATGTTGTGCAGTCTTGCAGCAGATTGTGTGCTCCTTAACATATACTGTTTAAGTAAAATTGTTATGTTGATTACACGTGACTGATTTATTTTACAGCACTCTACTGGCATTCATAAATCACATGAGCCTTTCACAGTCCATTTAATATCTAGTAACACCAATCCATCTATATGGGAAAATAGCAGAATATGTGAGAGGAGTGGAGGAGTGATTGGGTAAATATGATTTGGAGCAGATGGTGGAGGTGGAAGGTGTGTGCAAGATATTCATAGAAGAAATCTGTGCAGCATGTGAGGTGGTGTGTGGGGTGAAGAGGAAAGGGGTTGCAAGGAACAGCATGGTGGAATGAAGAGGTGAGACAAGCTGTGACACAAAAGAAGAAAGCATATAGTGAGTGGATGGAAAGCTGAGGCATGGGAGAAGTTGAGAGACGGAAGAGAGAGTTATATGTACAGAGGAAGAGAGAAGTGAAAAGATTAGTGAGAGAGAGTAAGAAGAGAGTGGATGAGGAATTTGGAAGGACTTTGAGTGTAAAGTGAATGGAATGTAAGAAAATGTTCTGGAAGGAAGCAAAGAGAGTTAGACAGGGTGATAAAGAAGTTAGGGGAGTGAAAGATAAAATTGGTAGATTGATAGTGGAGAAAGAAGAAAAATTGAGCAGATGGAGAGAGCACTTTACAAGAACTGTTAAATGTAGAGAAAGTACTGGTAATGCAAGTGAAGTGGCTGGGGAATGGCTGGGAGGAGGAGGGAGGTGAAGAGGGAAGAAGAGATCAATAAGATGCAGGTAGTGGAAGCACTGGAGGTCAAAATGGGGAAAGCTCCAGGAACTGATGGAGTGTGTGATGAAATGCTGAAGCATCTGGGAGAGAGAGTAGTAGAATGGATATGAAAGATGTGCAGATTGGCCTGGGAGGAAGGTAGAGTCCCAGAGGATTGCAAGTCAGGTATAATTATTCCCCTGTACAAAGAAAAATAGTAAGAAGTGTGTTGTAATCTTAGGGGCATTTGTCTTCTTAGTGTAACAGGAAAAGTATATGTTAGGGCACTTACTGACAGAGTTAGGGAAATATCAGGGAAATTAGTAGAAGTACAGGGAAGTTTTGGGAAGGGAAGAGATTTTGTAGATCAGATATTCATCCTTAGGTCTTTATTGGGAAAGTTTCTAGAGAAAGGAAAAAGTTGTATGTATCATGGATTTGGAGAAAGCATTCAACAGAGTGGATAGACAAGGAATGTGGAAAATATTAAGAGTACGTGGAGTGAACAGGAAGTAATTGAATGCCGTGAAGAGTATGGATGAGGGTGCTAAAGATGCACTACATGTGGATTGTGAATTGCATGAAGTTTTCTGTTTGAATGTTGGATTGAAACAGGGATGTGTCATGTCTCCATGGTTGTTCAATCTATATATGGATGGGGTTATTAAAGAGATTCAGGGTGGAGCAGTGGATGCTGGAGCAACTCTAACGAGAGAGGGCAGTGTTTGAAAACTTCCTGTACGTTGTTTGCGGTTGATACTGTATTGTTAAGAGAACACAAAAGGGAATTGCAAGGCTTGGTGAATGAGTCTGGGAGAGTGTGTAAGAAATGGAATATAAAGGTGAGTGTAGGGAAGAGTAAAGTTATGTTCTTTGAGAGAACTGAAGTCACTGAATGTACAGTGATATTGGATGATGAGGAGATGGAAAACATGAGTGCACTTAAGTACTTGGGTAGTGTGATGAGTAAGGATGGAAGTTTGGAGGATGAAATACTTGAAAGGTTACAACAAAAGAATGGTTGCTGATTCCTTGAAAGCAGTGATAAGAAACAGGGAAGTGAGCATGGAAGTAAAATAGTTGCTGCATGATAGTATTGTAATACAGACTCTAATGTATGGAAGTGAAGCTTGGACCTTGTTGGAAGGACACAAGTCAAGAGTGAAAGCAGTGGAAATGAGTCATCTGAGAGGAGCTTGTGGAGTTACATGGAGAGACAGACTGACAAACGAGGAAGTGATGGAGCTTTGTGGTGTGGATGTGGATGTGATGGAAAGCGTTAGGAGAAATATAGTGTGGTGGTTGGCCATGTGGAGAGGATGGAGAGCAAGAGACTAACAAGTAGAGTGTATGTGAATGAGGTGGAGGGGGGAGAGGGAAGGGGAGGGCAAGGATGAAATGGAGGGATGCAGTGGGAAGTACATAAGGGAGGGGGGTGTTAGTGGGGGGGAAGGCAGTGAAATAGTGGGGGAAAGGGCAACATGGAGGCGATTTGTTTGTGGCCACCCCTTATGTGATTAAGGCGTCTGGCAATAGGTAGTTAAACATGTTGAATCCAGTAACATAATTAGTGATAGTATTGTTTTCACCACAAAAGATCCACATTGATATACTCAGTCTCCTGACTCATACCATCCATCGATCATTTGACCAACCTGGAGAGACTCATGCAGTAGCCCCTTGATATTTCTAAAGCATTTGACTGTGTGTGGCACAATTCCCTGGTATCCAGACTCCCTTGCTATGGCCTAGCATCTTTTTTTCCTCTGATTTCCTCATATCTCAGTGACAAAGATAAAAGTAGATGATGTATATTACAATTTCCACTCAGCTGATGCCGGCATGCCACAAGGATCAGTTCTGGCCCCAACTCTATTCCTAATTCATATTACAGTAATGATCTCTTATCTGTCAATCATAATCCCATCCATTGATGTCCCGATAACTCAACACTTCACAGTTCATTCACTCTTAAACACCTATTAACAAAATTTAATACAGTAAGACCTCACTATAACAGACTAACTGGGGCTCAGGCCAGTCCGAAATATGCGAAATTCCGATAAAAGCGACATCCGGACTTACCCCTTCTAATCCGGAATTTTTCCGATATATCAGACATTAGTCCGGATTGCATCAGTGGTTTTCACCACCATTGCAGTACTGTACTGTGTTATACCTTCACTACATTAATCATATGGTATAATAATACTGTACTGTGCACTGAAAAACATGTCTTTTACTTGTCTTATTGTGGTGAACATAGCTGAAGTTGTCAGGCAGTCCAGACTGCTTTCTGGCTTTATCGGACTTTTTCCGATATATAGGAGTTTAGTCCGGTAGCTCCTCGAGTCTGATAAAAGTGAATTCCGGTCTACTGAAGTCCACTATATCGAGGTTTTACTGTATCTCTTTCACAACTCAGTACGGCCATCTCCATTAATCAGGACTTATCGAATATCAAAAATAGGGACAGAATTACCTAGTCTCATTTAATGTTAGTAAACCCAAATATATACGATTTACAAATACAGTAGACAGTTATTGCCAGATTCTTATATTGTCTTCAGGTCTACTAATATTCCTATCTCTGAAAGTATTGAAATTCTCGGTGTTTCACTTAACAGTACCTTCACCTGGACCTCTTATGTCAGTTCACATGCTAAAACCACCTTATGGAAACTTGGATTATTGTACAGAGTCTGTAACTTCTTCACTGACGAGCAGTTAACCATAATTTATAAGAGTCATGTGCGCTCTCAGCTGGAATATTGCTCACCCTTGTGGAATGGATGTGAGCAGGTTGCACTAAAACAGCTAAACAAAGTTCAGAACATACCTGTTGGAATTATTAATAACTCTGCTATTGTAAATAGACTGCCTCCCCTACAAGCAGGAAGGAATGTTTCCTCCCTTGCATTATTTTGTTTTCGTTTTCGTTTTTTGAAGGCTCCAACATGCTTGCATGTGTCGGCCTTGGTCACCTAATGGCGGCTCTCCATGC